>ML310689.1:0-69819 GCA_005239505.1 Nicotiana paniculata
GACTTGGTGTGGTTTGTACATCATATTATTGTGTTTTCTTTTGGTTTGTTTTATTGTTTTATGATATTGGAGATGGGGTAGTAGCGGGTAGGACTAATTGGTAACATAAATTGAATCCAAAAGTAATTTGGATAGGGGTATTTCGCCTTCACACGTTTTTCTTTTTTGCTCGGCATATGTATAATTTAAATCGGAATAGAATTTTATTCGTAAATGACTTACAATTATATCCTTAAACTATACAAATATTTAAGGGCATAAAGTCGAGCAATATTGTAATGATATTTTAGTCGTTTAATATTTAGCATAAATTAATAATATAGATATAAATAATATAGATATAAATAATATAGATAAGTTTATACTCTTATTAGAAATGAATAGTGTGTAACAATCTACATTTTCTAAAATCACACCTACCTGGCTACCTTCAGTAACATTTCCAACTTTTGTATTCTCACGAAAAAGGTTTAAGAATTGACTGTGGATGAAAAGGCGTAGGCCTTAGTAGTATATTACTCAAAGGTGGGAACCCGAAGAGACAAAGTCAAAATCCAATTTGAGCAGTCTTGGCTAAGTAAAAATTGTGCGGAGGATCCTATTTAGTCGTTCACATTTAACTTATATTCACTTTTTCAAAATTTTTTAACTTGTACCCACTTTTTAAATAACTTCAGCTCCCCTTTCCCTCGCTGAGCTGAAGTTCACCAGTTAAGCTGAAGCTCGCCAATTATAAAGACAAAACTTTAGCATACGGGGCTGAAGTTCCCCAGTTACAAAGACAAAACTTCAGCTCTAGAGCTGAAGTTTCCCAGTTACAAACTTCAACTCTAGAGCCGAAGTTCCCAAGTTATAAAGACAACAACTTCAGCATACGGGGATGAAGTTCCCCAGTTGCAAAAACAAAACTTCAGCTATAGCTCTAGAGCTGAAGTTTTGTCTTTGTAACTGGGGAACTTCAGCCCCGTATGCTGAAGTTGTTATCTTTATAACTTTGAAACTTCAGCCCCGTATGCTGAAGTTCCCCATTTACAAAAGACAAAACTCCCCAGTGTAACTGGGGGAACTTCAGCCCCATATGCTGATTCCCCATTTACAAAGACAAAAACTTCAGCTCTAGAGCTGAAGTTTCCCAGTGTAACTGGGGGAGCTTCAGCCCTGCATGCTGAAATTTTTGTCTTTATAACTTGGGAACTTCAGCCCCGTATGCTGAAATTTCCCATTTACAAAAGACAAAACTTTAGCTCTAGAGCTGAAGTTGCTCTGTGTAACTGGGGGAACTTCAGCCCGTATGCTAAAGTTTTTGTCTTTATAACTGGGGAACTTCAGCCCCGTATGCTGAAGTTCCCCATTTACAAAGATAAAAACTTCAGCTCTAGAGCTGAAGTTCCCCCAGTGTATGCTGAAGTTTTTGTCTTTATAATTGGGTAACTTCAGCCTCGTATGCTGAAGTTCCCCATTTACAAAGACAAAAACTTCATCTCTAGAGCTGAAATTCCCCATTTACTAGAGTTGAAGAAGTTCGCAAGCTACTTCAGGTCCGTCTACTAGAATACTGAAGTTTTGCGTGATTGCCTTTGCTACTTCAGCCTCGCATGCTGAAGTTATGCGCAAAAGCAGGTACGAATGCAAATTATAAAATAAGTATAATTTAAAATGTGACACAAAAAATGGGTACGGAGTCAAAAGCGCCGGGCTAACAAGCTAAACAATATTATACAGTCATAAACCTTTTCTTTTTTTAATCCAGAGAGATCTGGAATAAGTCAATATAAACCAAATCCCAAGAACCTCACCTCAATACAAAGCAACGTATTATTCGCCAAAACTTCTCAAATTCTCTCTCAAAATCCAAATAGGAAAAACCTATGGCCGGAGTTGAACTGCTCCCCAAAGAATATGGATACGTAATTCTTGTTCTTGTTTTCTACTGTTTCCTTAACTTCTGGATGTCATTTCAAGTCGGCAAAGCTCGAAAAAAGTACAACTTTCACTCAATTTTGTCATAAATCTGCGTATTTCTTGATTTTCCCGACCCCTTTTGTGATTTTATCATTTGAAGCTAAAGATTCGTTTTTTACTTTTTTGTTAAAAATTATCGCAAACCCCTTTGTGATTTCGTGTTTGGGAGCTAAATATACTGATTAATTTTGGAAATACTTAAACAGGTACAAGGTTTCTTATCCAACAATGTATGCAATTGAAGCTGAAAATAAGAATGCTAAGCTCTTTAATTGTGTTCAGGTTTGCTCTCTATTTCTGTATTTATAATATTCACCATATTAGTTGCTTTCTATTTAGAGAAAAAAGTAAAATTTGTTATGGTAATGTCTCTCTCTCTATATATATGAATACCTCTCAGGAAATGAAAATTCATAGAGGAAAATTTTAATACTAATGTATTTTAACTGTTGTTATTAATAAATCTTTATTTTGTTGACTTCTTTGTATATTTACTTCCTTACATTTTGAACCGGCTTGATGAAATCCCGGGTCCGCCACTTTTTCTCATAAGGACACTTTGAGCGTTGGTTTTTGAAGCGCACATTTATCTGAAGCACATGACTTCGCCGATGAAGCGATGACCCTTGCCTCATCTTGCTTCACCACTTAAGCACAAAGTGTTTATATGTAATTTACTGTTGTTAGTAATTTAGAGTGCTAAGTTACTATGAATTTGCATATGTTGTAACTCAACATGCTCTTTTTTGCTCAGGAAGTATAACTTACATCGTCCTTTAATTCTTAATTCTTATGTCAATCTCTCCCTGAGATTTCAGACATATTATTAACAAATAATCATGTTCCTCGAAACAAGATAATTATTTATGTTTTGCACTGTGTTAGTTGCATTAATGAACATCAATAGTTTCAAGTTCATAATGTATTGTTGTTGTAGAAGCAGAAAAGAATGAGCAACATTACATCAAAATAAGAGAAAAAAAACGATTCA
Source organism: Nicotiana paniculata (assembly GCA_005239505.1). Lineage (NCBI taxonomy): Eukaryota > Viridiplantae > Streptophyta > Magnoliopsida > Solanales > Solanaceae > Nicotiana > Nicotiana paniculata. The sequence continues at coordinate 2,954 of ML310689.1, forward strand.
ATGGTTGAAGGACAAATTACACCAAGAAGTCGTAGCTTGGGAAAAACCTCTGACATACCTGAACTGTGACGAAATTACTCACCAACACAATAATGATAGTGCGTATACAGTGGATGTAAAGAAACTCTTAGGCATCTATGCCAAAATTGAATATGATGTGCTTCTCTTCTTAAGCCTTTTGAAGATCGAAAGTTTTAATTGGGACTGTGATACTAATAAGGTGCATTGCTTGCAGCAATGAAATATGGCAATCTATCCGTCATGTAAGTTAGATTTACAATATTTTAGGGTTAAGCTTTTACTCTACATTTTCCTAATTTGTTTCTTTCACAGGTCCATTGTGGTGCAAGGAAATTTCTAGGAGAAGGGCCCGAAATTATAACTCTTGGAAAAAAATTTTAGTTGATGAAATTGCTAATGATAACATGGGTCCTCCTTCGTTGGGACGAAATGACGGGTCAACTTGTATGTATTGTTTATGCATGGTCTCACGTTCAGCGTCAATGTCAAATGGTGGGTTAATGCCGCCTCCTTCTAGTGTTAGGACGGAGCGGAGGATGTTGAAGAAATGATTTATTAAAAATCTTATGTGGTTTGTGATCAAACATAAGGTATCTGTGCCATATTACCCTAAGCTTTTGGATTGTATTGGCGAAGATTCAGAGATGTTAAAGTCATGAACCAAATTTCCCGGAAGACATTAAACTTGAGATTATTTTTGATTATACAACAAAAAACCCTCTCTCAGCACAACAAATGCATGAAGATTCCGACATTTGTTGTGCTGAGAGAGGGGTTTTTTGTTGAGAGAGTTTGTTCAGCCATTTGTTGTGCTGAGAGAGGGTTTTTGTTGTATAATCCAAAATAATCTCAAGTTTAACGTCTTCGGGAATGCTGGGTCATGACTTTAATATCGCTGAATCTTCGCCAATATAATCCAGAAGCTTAGGGTAATATGGCCCAGACACCTTTATGCTTGATCATAAGCCACATAAGATCCGCTCCGTCTTAATACTAGTAATATGTGGCATTATTCCACCATTTGACATTGACACTGAACGTGAGACCATACATAAAAAACACATACAAGTTGACCCACCGTTTCGTCCCAACGAAGGAGGACCCATGTTACCATTCGCAATTTCAATCAACTAAAATCTCTTTCCAAGAGTTACAATTTTCGGGCCCTTTACCTAGAAATTTTCTTGCACTGCAATGGACATGTGGAAGAAAACAAATTAGAAAAATGTAGAGTAAAAGCCTAACCCTAAAATATTGTAAAGCTAACTTACATGACAGTTAGACTGCCATATTTCATTGCTGCAATGCACCTTATTAGTATCACAATCCCAAATAAAACCTCCGATCTTCAAAAGGCTTGAGAAGAGAAGCACATCATATTTAATTTTGGCATAGATGCCGAAGAGTTTCTTTACATCCACTGCATGCGCATTATCATTATTGTGTTGATGAATAATTTCGTCCCAGTTCGGGGTTTTTCCCAAACTACGACTTCTTGGTGTAATTTGTCCTTCAACCACCGAATCGTTTTTTCCTCTTGTTTTGGTGTGATGTTGTTCATTCTTTTCCTCTTTTACAACAACAATAAATTATGAACTTGAAACTATTGATGTTCATTAATGCAACTAACACAGTGCAAAACATAAATAATTATCTTGTTTCGAGGAACATGATTATTTGTTAATAATTTGTCTGAAATCTCAGGGAGAGAATTGACAGAAGAATTAAGAATTAAAGGACGATGTAAGTTATACTTCTGAGCAAAAAAGAGCATGTTGAGTTACAACATATGCTAAAAAGTAACTTAACACGCTAAATTACTAACACATTAAATTACATATATACGCTTTGTCGCTTAAGCGGTGAAGCAAGGTGAGGCGGGGGCCGTCGCTTCATGAGCAAAGCCATGTGCTTCAGATAAATATGCGGTTCAAAAACTGATGCTCAAAGTGTCCCTGTGAGAAACAGTGACGGACCCGAGATTTTCATCAAGCGAGTTCAAAATTTAAGGAAGTAAATATACAAAGAAGTCAACAAATAATGATTTATTAATAACAAAAGTTACAATACATTGGTATTAAAATTGTCCTCTACGAATTTTCATTTCCTGAGATGTATTCATATTAGTCTCATCAGATATTAATGCATCTCTCTCTTTTCTCATCAGTTAAAATATTTCGTCCGTTACATACTGATACGCCCACAAAGCTTTTACCTTTTAAGACCACAAGTTTCAAAAGTCTCCCTCTTTTCTCTTGAACTCCATGCCAAGTCAAACTACCTCATCTAAATTTAAACGGAGGGAGTATATATTTGGTGATGTTGCTAATTGGTGTGGTAATTGCAGAGGGGTCATCAGAATTCATTAGAAATGATGCCAATGTTTTTCATGCTGATGGTTGTTGGAGGAATTAGGCACCCCTTGATTTGTGCATCACTTGGAGCTGTTTATATTGTATGTCGCTTTTTCTACTTCACTGGCTATTCTACTGGTGATCCCCAAAATCGTCTTACTATTGGGTTAGTCTCTCTTCCTTGAATGATTTCTTTTTCCAATTACAAATTATCATTTAGATTGATTTCACTTGCAAATTTGAGTATCCGGAAATGTCAAAGTAAGAAAAGAACAATGCTTTGTGTTATGAACCTTTTGACCTGTGATCAGTGAAGCGAATCGTTCACTGCTCTTGCCTAATGCCCAACAACAACAACCACCATGCTTCAGTCCTGAATTGGGGCTAATGCCCAGCATAAGAAAATTAATTTTTTTATTATGTGCTTGTTATGAAGGTGGTGATGGTTTGGGGTTTTGTGTTTTTCTTTTGGGGGGGATGGGGGGGTTGGAAAATTTCAAGAAATGGTGTGTAATGGTTTGAATGCTAATTACGATGGTTTTACCTTTCTGCAGGAAATATAATTTCTTGGCAATAATGGGGCTGATGATATGCTCAATATCTTGTGGAGTTAATCTCCTTATGTCCTGAATAATAGTCTCACGTCGGAGCTGTTCCTAGTAATTCCCTTTATTTCCAGTAAAGGCTGTCTTTTGTGTATTTCCCTGTTGCATTTTGATGTTGCCGTTTGGTTTAGTTCTCTTGTTTTCCTGGTTGCTGCCAGTTTCCAGCTCTTGTAATGTGATCTAGGTCTTTTAAGTTGGATCTTCTTGTGGAATTCTGTTAATAATATGAGTTAATTGGTACTTTCTGTATCAAGATATATCATCTGTGTACTGTTTCAGTGTTTGTGATTTTAGTTGCAGTGAATTTATGATGATTTGGCAGGAAAGTTTGCTAGTATATTTGACCTGATTGAAAGTTTAATATGACTTAATGGCTGAAATTGTTTGATGCCGTCCAAGTAAATATGATGAAGTACAAAGGGTTGAGTCATGTGACCAGTTTATTTTGCTGTCTAAGTAAATATGATAAAGTGCCAAGTGTTGAGTCATGTGACCAATTTATTTGAAAGTACAAACAGATAAGAGAGAGAGAGAGAGAGCACATTCTGGTACATATTTAGGTATGTATGTAAATGCTCCTTGATGCATGGACTTGAACCTTCTTTAGGCCCAGTATGTGTACATTCTCTGATTTACGTGAGAGCAAAACTGGAGTGGTTAAAGAATGAATACGGCATATGCTTGGTTCCAGAAATTCAAAACTGGACAAGACCCACACAGTTAGCTCTCCAGGTTCTGGTATTCCACCAACATTCAATGTCTAGCTATGGCGAAACCAGGAATTTAGTAAGGACATTCAACGTCAAATATATATTGTATAGAAAATAATATTTGACCTATGTAAATAGTATGATTTCCGCACACTTAGCTCCGCTACATATCCAGAAACCTAAAAATCAATAGGAAATATATCAAAGAGCTAAGCACAGAATGTCCGCTCGGTAAAAACTTAGGTGTATCGTATGTTTAGATCCTAATGGATGCATGATATTTGTTTGCACATATGTTTCTTAATTGCGGTTAATTAATACATATGCTCACCTTATTAAATGATTTAACCATGGTAAGTTAGATATGGTTCATCCTCTCGTTCAAATGTAGCATAGTTAAAAAACTTAAAAACCAGTCAAAACCCATAATAGCGGAGCTTTATTTTCTTTCACAGCGTCCTAGGTCTTATCCTTGGCATTCAAGACCATCTTCGGTACAAAACTTAATTTCACTAGAACACGATGTTTACATGTTAAGTTGATATTTTGATTATTATACGGTAAAAGCACTTGTTAAAAAACATCAAACCATTGAATAACAAAGAGTTTGATAAAGAAACAATTTTGACTTATTAAGAACATCACATAACAAACTAAAATCAAGTGGTTGAATGTTATGAAATTTGAATAAACTAATAACATACTAATATTATGTCAAACATTGTAGTACTTCTCAAAATTGAAAATGTTAATGTATTGGTATGGAAGAAGTACGAAATTTGAACGATCTTCCAAAACTTACCTATTGATGTATTTTACAATTTTCAATCATTTAGTAGCAAGAATGAAATACGACTGAAACCTGGAGAAATTATGCACCGTAGGCAATTTTCTTGAGTTTCAATTTGATCGATCTTAGACTAAAATACTATAACCATTACACCCATCTAAACATTAAACAAATTAATATCCCAGATACATGATTATCTTACGTTCTCCAGATCATGCACCAATTTTTATTAAATACAGTGACGAAGCCAGAAAATTCAAAAAGAGTGTTCAAATTTGAACATCCTTTGCCAGTGAGCTCTGCAAGTTTGTTCAAAGCCTATTTTTACGTAATATAAACTTTTAACGAAGTACGTAGTGAGTTGACCACCCTTGCGCCAATATAACTTCGCCCCTAATTAGGTAGGTTCATTTTTTTGTTTCGTTATTAACCCATTAATCCCTAGTTATGTACAACAACAGGAAAACAAAATTCATCACCAAAGCAAGGCATTTCAATTCCAGAAAACTAATGTGACCCACTTGCCAATTACTGGTCAGACGACCGTTGAGGGATTCCCTAATCCAAAACTGGATCAAGATTCCCATCATTCCCCAAACATACTTTCATAAAATAGCATTACAAAGCAGCAACTTTTGTTTTTATTCCTGAAACAACATAAACAATCACACGTTAGGTAACAATATTCATTATTTTATATTTTGAAAAAAATAATAAAGAGCCCTTTTAACGGCTCTATTGACAGACTGCCTTCCCCCACCCACCCCCAGCCCGCCCAAGTCAAAATTTGAAATGCCTCTTCTCCATCTATTTCTATTACCCCATAAAGTTCCCAATTTTTAATTGAGTGGTTTTCTTGAACTCTGAACCCCTTTTCCCTTTTTCCACTTATCTTTTTCTCTTCCCCTGCCGTTACAAAACCTTTCAATCTTCCTTGTTCTTCTCACTGTAATTTTGAATTTTTCCATTCTTGGGGAGAAAAAAATGGGGAGTTGTTTGAGCAAGAAGAACACTTCTTGTTCTTCTTCTAAATCTACTTCTACCACTGTAGTTCCAAACACAAAGCAAGAAATCACCAAACCTAACACCCAATTGGAGAACAAGAAAGAGGTAGAGGGAGAAAATGTGAAAAAAGAAATCTTTGTTATCAAACACAGAAAAAGCCATGAAGTGGATAGAAAGTCTGAAGAAGAAAAGGCTAGTGTTAAAAAGGTGGCTAATGAGACAGTTGAATCTGCTAAAAATGGTAACAACAACAATGTTGGAGCAAGCAAAGAGAATGGGATTGTAGTGTCAGCTCCAGTGAGGACTTCAAGTTGTACTAAAGAAGAGGTAGATGCTATTTTGATACAATGTGGTAGGCTTAGCAGGAGTTCATCCACTGGAAAAACTGGACTTTTGGGTTCCAGTGGATCTGATAATAATGGGAATCCTCAAAGGAGTAGAAAGTACTCTGGTTCAAAGAGGAGTTTTGATTTTGAGAATGAGAATGGAAATGAGGGGTTGCAAGAAAATGTAGTGGATTGTGAGGACGATGGAGTTCGTCGCCATAGGCAACGCTCACGCCAGCCTAGAACGCCTAGTTCTCCATCTAAGGGCCGGAGGAGAACCCCGAGTAGAGAAAGAGACCAGACACAACAGCAGCAGCAGCGGTCGGGTAGTAGAGAAAGAGGCAGCAGCAGTGGAGGTGGAGGAGGAAGAAGGGTGAGTAGATCTCCTGGTAGAAGATCAGAATCACCAATTACGACAGCCTCAAATGGTGGAAATGTGGCTTCTGGTAATGCTAATGGGAATAATGCTAATGGAAATAATGGTGGTAGGCCAGGAAAGATGGTATCAGTGCCAGCTACTGTTACATCTATGGTGATGGATAAGAGCATTGATGTGGGTGCTGACAATATATCTGCTGCTGCTATTAAGAGGATTCAAGTGAAGAGAAATGTAGGTACTGCTGATGGACCAAGAACTGCTGCTGCATCTCCGCGTGCTCGGTCACCAGCAAGAGTGAATGCAAAGGTGTTGAATGAGAGAGATAATAATCAACAGCAGCCAATGTCCCTTAGCCGCAGTAATTCAAGGAAACAAGAACAATCTCCTTACAGAAGAAATCCTCTCACTGAGATTGATACCAATGTTGTATTGGAGCAAATGCCCGTCCCAGGACTGAAGCCTGTCAACAATAATGTCACTTCCCAGGTTGGCTCTTTTTAATAGTTTCTAGATAATTACTTTCTTAAATCTTGTTTTAGTTAGCCTATTTGTATACTGACTAATAATTGCTTGTACCAGTCACCTTTGATGCTATGGTTTGCATTAGAAAAAAAACTGATTGTGTGTGTCTGACATGAGTTCTGTGTTTGTAGGTCTGTGTAAGGTTAAGTGTCAATTTTTAGAACATAAACTGATTTTAGTCTCGATATACCTGTGTAGGAATAAGTGTGAAATTTAAAGAATCTTAATAAAGATGAATAATATATCTGATATAGACCTCTATAAAACCGAATGAATACAGAGGATTCAGATAACCAAGTAACCAACCCTAATTAGTTTGGGATTAAGGGTAGTTGATCAGTTGAATTAATATCAATATTGGTGTGCTATCGCAGAAATTAAATACAGAAACTGTAAGCAATGGGAAAGTCAAGGAGCAGCAGCTGAATGCAGGGAATGTTGCAATGAATGTGATTGTTTCAGGACCTGAAAGCCATAATAAACCCCAGAGAAGCAGGTCACTAAGACTATCTAGAGACCTAGACGTCAATCCTGAAACTCTCTCAAATCCACCTCAATCGTATACTTCACTATTGCTCGAGGACATCCAAAATTTCCATCAAAAGACCAATGCCACCACCCCTGCATTTTCCCTACCACCTTGTGTAACAAAAGCTTGCTCAATTCTTGATGCAGTTGCGGATCTCAACTCAACCACTAGCTCCAACCTGTCCAGTGCTTTCTCCGATGACAGGAGAAGAAACCCTCCCACATGTGAGCAATTTAACCAGAATGACAACAAGAAGAGGTTAGCGATGAAGGATCCATTCATGGAATCTGAAGTTGCAGTGAGTGATGACTTAATGGAGCCAAGCATACAGAAGTATGTAACTTTCAGAAGAGGAACTGACATGGAAGATCAAGAATCCTCAGGAAGCAACAGCATTGTTGGCGGTCAGCATAATTGGCTTTCCCCTTCCTCATGGGAACCAAATTCAGCTGATTCAACTGACTCTTGGCCCACTTCAAAATCGTACAGTAGAGATGATAACAAGAGTCCTCTCGGCTTTCAAAGGCATGCGGTATCTGAGATTGGACAAGACATGGAAGAAGGCAAACGAAGAGTTAACGTGAAGAAGATTGATTCTGACAACAAGCAAGCTGGAATAGGTCGCGGCAGAGTTGGACCTAGAGGCCTTCACATGATTTCTATGGCTGCTTCAACTTAAAACATCGGACAATCTGTTAACATGTATGCAGTTTGTTTGAGGATTAGATTTTCTAGTTGTGGTTGCACACTTTGCAACCTTTTCTTTTCTTTGAACATTGTATGCTTTGCAACCTTTTGTTTCATTGATTTACTTGAAACAAATGTTCTTCATCCTATAGCCTATATTAAGCCCTGTGTCACAGTTATTCTTATAAGTTATATGATTGATTCCATGGTGCTAAAATTGGAGTTTCACTTTCACTGCAGAGAACAAGAGCATACATATAAAACTTGACTGAGATGATATAATTCTTCACCAAAATTGAGGACGGCGTTTATCCTATAAAGTCCTACTTCCCTACACTTGATATGTAGATTACAATTATGACATCTTTGGCTCATTCTTGACAATTTACAGCAAACAGTTGGATTTGGAACTGCCATTGAGGTAATTCCAATTTGCATATCAACCAATGCATATTTTTGATGTGGCCTTAATATAGTTCTCTTATATACAGTGTATTATGTCTCTTCTACAAAATGAATACTCAATAATTATAAAGGTTCAGAAACTATCTGCTCTCTTCAGATAGGAGGATGTAAACAATTCATTTGTTGTCACTTTTATAATTAACCATGTAGCTTGCAACCACAGCGATAGATGCAGAGCAACTGCCACAAATACTATTCCCGTATTGAACAGCATCTTTGTAGTGCAGAAATCATAGCAAGAAGCTGGAAGTGATTGTACTTCATTTTTTTCAAGAATGAAAAAATTTATAAAACAAAAACTGGATGTGAACGCTGCCGGTTGCGTTGTGTAAGTACATATTGTACCTTATGGCATTTCCAAAGATACAAGGCATAGAGCAAAACCAAGAGCAAAACCAACTTGTTAAGAAATTAAAATATAATAGTATTTTTTTTTTCACAAGAAGGCTATTAAAATAGCAATGACTTGAGGAATTCAAATTAATATTCCCAAACCAGTTTCATTGCGGAACTTAAAATTATATACTTGACTGAAAATCAATTAGATAACGTACACACAAAACCTTGCATATATTATAGAGTAACTCGTACCAATTTAAAAAAAAAAAAATCATTTAGTATAGAATAAGGGAGCTAAGAATGCTCTAAAGCGTCCATACAAGGAAAGAAGATACTAATATTTCTGTTCCTTTCACATTAATCCAGTAAGACCAAAAAAAGAATAGAACAGATAATTTATACTATATCAACACAAAATAGTATGAGTACAACAGTGTCCACAGATACTGGAAAAAAAAAACATATGTAAAAAGAAAACAAAAAGATGAACATATAATTGTAAAAAAAAGAATCAACGGAATATGAAAAATTCAAGAAAATATTGGTGGACTATACTTGATGTATCAATCATCAATTAGAGCCTAAAACCAAACTTGCAATCACTATTCCTAATCCTGATAGCATTATTTGCAGACAAGCTATCCACATCTAGCTTACACTTAACCAAGAACTTCCATTTCATAAGCTTCAATTTTCCAATCTTGAGCTTTACTGGAACTTTTGCCCTGAGATTCAATGGAATACTTCCTCTCTGTTGATCCACCTGAAGTGACTGCAACAATTGAGAAGCATTCTCTGTTTGTCCTGATAAGTTCAAGCTTAGAACAGTTGTATTCCTATGACCCTGATAGAATTTTGGCAATGACCCTTCACATAGTTTAGCACCAGTATACCAAACACTCAAATGGCTACCACTTTCATAATAAATTCCAATTTTCTTGTTGGGGTTTCTTGCTGTGATGTTAACATTAAAAGTAGCAAATAATAAGCTCATGTCATTGTTGAAATTGAACTGTGTAATCCTCATGCTGTCAACTGAGTAGTTTGGTATTTTTGGTTGGAAGATAAAGTAAAAAGCAGCAGCTAAAGCACCGATGATTATGATAAGAAGGAAAAGCAGACAACATGTGCAACACAAACATCTTTTGCAAGAACAGATTCTTTTCTTAGGTGGTTTTAATGGTGGATAATATGGGATTGTTCTTCTTCTCAAAGGTGGTGGTTCTAATTGCTGTCTCTCAGGGTCACCTTTTTCTGAACTGAGAGAGCCACGTGGTACTAAAGGAACAGTTGGTTTTTGAACTGGTGGCTCCTGTTCTGGCTCAGGAATTGGATGGATTTTTTGATGATCTGCCATGGAAGAAGAGGGAGGTGGATGCAATGTAAGAGAAGAGTGTAGTATAAAGTTTTCTCCTTAGGCTGGACTTGGATTTTTGATATATATAGAAGACAGTCTTTAGACATAAATAAATAAGTCATATGTCAAGATCTATAATGTATATCTGTTGAAGCTTCCTTATTTTGACTTTTTACGAAGAGAGGTTGATGTGTCCCTATCTTATAAATTTGCTATTTTAAAAGTACACACATGTGTTAATGAATACATATAGGAAGGACTGAGGACGGTGTTTTTTTATGGGTCAAAGAGGTGACGCGTTAATGTTTCTTAAAGTCAGTGTTTGGTTTGTGTGGAAGTATTAAACTCGTTTTCGTAATTAGTAGGCAATTTTCTGAATTTATTGGGGGTGACGTTTTCTCAACAATTCAGTTTATAAAGTCTAAATAGTTTGAAAACTAAAGTGCTTTCATAATTGAATTAACTTCATCGCAATAATCCCCAAAATGTTGTGCTCTTGGTAAAGATAATAAAATAGCATAAAATAAATATTATTAATAAGTCATCATGAAAATGAACATAATCTAAAATTACTAAGTTGTTAAAATAAGTAGGACTAATAAGTACTATTATTTACATGACTAAGCACAAAAAAAACTTATATATTTTATCTAAACCATGAAAAAACTAAAAAAAATAGATATGCAACACTATTGTCATTCCTAGTAAAATTAAATTGAATGTCTTTTGTTAGCATTAGTATTGATTTGATTTTGGTTTGCGATTTATTTGAATTACTAATATTTATGGACTATAAAACTATTGGAACATTCAAAAATTATAAGTCCAATCTTGAAATAATACGTTAAAAGATAAAACTATGAATAAAAAGTTGAAGAAATATTTATAAACTACGCTACAAGAAATGTTTTTATGTATTTTATATATATTAAAAACTTCTATACATATAAATCTCGGGTTGATTTAGTTTCGATTTGATTTTTTGTAGTTAAAACCAAACCAAACCAAACCAATTATGGTCGGGTTTTTTTTTCCAACATCAAATCAAACCGAACCATAATCAGATTTTTTTTCTCAATTTGATTCAAATTATGGGTTTGATGCGGTTTTCTTGTTTACCCCTACCGATAGAGTTACAACCAGTAAGTTATAAAACATATAATTTGTAGATGTAAATTATACATTCTTCTCTCTTTGTTTTTCAGGCTTATCCTCGTCTCCTTTTAGTGCAAAGGAGAATTACTTTTGCAAAGCCAAAAAATAGAGCCATAGTAATTGTCCTCCATAACAATACATTTTTGTTAAGGGAGATTAAAAGCTAAATGTGGGAGCTTTTCATAATTTTTAAAACTCAAGATTACCTAAAGGGAAGATAATTCTCAAAAGTCTCAGGTGACATCCTAATTTAGTATTTTTAAAGTTCACAACTGTATTTGTTTTTGCTTCGGCAGTGACTCTTCTAGGTATATGACGAATAGTGACGGAGTCACGTTGAACACCCTTTTGTCGAACAATTATACTGTATAAACCGAGCAAGAAACAAGAAATTTTGGAAGCTTCCATAAAACTAATATTTTACCAACCACTTTTAAGCCATTTTTCTTAATCTAACGCGGTGACGTTTTGAAACTTACACATTTCCTAAGCCAAAAACGTGTATCATCAGCATGCCTTTTTTAAGGAAGGAAAAAAAGAAGGGGTGGAGGAGGCTTGACTCTTGAGGAATTGAAATGAGAAGAGGAAAAAAGTGGTGAGAATGAACTTGTAATATGTGATTAGAGCAATTTCGGTTTAATTTTTTGATTTTCGACTTTGTAAGTACGTATTTAAAAAGTCAAATCGAATAACGAATTCTGTTCGTTTTACTTTTATTCTTCTCTTTAATAGTTCGACTTTTTGTTCCTTTTTTTTTTTTCCCATGGGTGCTTGCGAATACCAAATCCTCTTTGATTTTAAGGACAAGACTGAAAGGGCGGGGCGTAAATAAGTCGGGTTGGTTCGGGTTTTATAATTATTAAATTAAATTAATTGTGTCGGGTTATTAAATTTAAAGACTAGACCAAACCAAATCAATAAAATTCAGATTTTCTCGTATAAAATCTTAGTAGCGACAAAATATATAACTTGTCCTTCAAATATTTCTATAATCCTAATAAGATACAACTATATAAGATTTTTTCCAAGAAAATAATATAAATATGAGATGTTTCATGGGTTTATCCTAAAATGTTCAACAATAAAGACAATAAAATCACGTAATATAAATATTACTAATTAAAAAGTCATAATAAGAATAAATATAATCTTACTAAGTCATGCTAAAATAAGTAGGCTAATAAGGGAATATTAATTATATGACTAAACGCTAAAGAAAAAATAAAAATAGGTTATGCATTTTTATCTAAATTATTGCAAAACAAAAAATAGAGATTTAATACATTGTCATTCCTAGTATTGAATTGATTGTCTTTTGTTAGTTATGTATTGATCTAATTTTGGTTTGGGCTTTTGTTAGCATTATTAAGTTACTAATATTAATGGCTATAAAACTTACTGGAACATTCAAAAGTTCTAAGTCCAACCTTGAAATAATACCTTAAAAGATAAAAATTATAAAAAAGTTTAAGAAATATTTATAAATTACATCACAAGTATATTTATGTATTAAATATATCAAAAATTTCTATATATGTAATGTCGGATTGATTCGGTTTTGGTTTGACTTTTTGTAATTAAAACCAAACCAAACCAATTATTGTAGAGTTTTTTTTTCTTCTCGAAACCAAATCGAATCAAATCGAATTATAGTTAAATTATTTTTTTCGATTTGACTCGAATTATCAAGTACGATTTGTCTGTTTTCTTTGTACACCCCTTGTGTCGGTACCTATCCATTTAATATGCATAGTGGAAAATTCATACTTAGTGACAAACCTAAAAGCCACTGATTCTTCAGTATTTAGTGAATCAGCAAAATGTTGGATTAGTTCAACCCTATTTACTACTGCATAAATGTATAATCAAATAATTGAAAGGGATTGCTATGTTTGTTTTTTTCGATTTTTCATTGTTGGAGATAGTTATTTAGGTTGCCTGTTACCTTTATTTTTCTAGTGGTTTAGTTGGTTGAACAAGTTGTCTTCCTTTTTATACTTGGTAATGGAGACCAAAATACATACTTTAATGCCGATTCAAAAATCAGGAAGAGGATAAGCATTATTCAATGGGTATCCAGAGTGAAAATTCTTTATAATTTCACATAATTTTTACAGCTTTTATCTTTATCTTACTGGCTCAATTACTTGTAATTAGTTTGGTCGCTGGGCATTTGTAAAATTAGCGTCCTATAACAACACATAACAGGAAATGATAATTTTTTAATTTTATATTAGGTTTAGCAAAGATAGTCCCAAACATTGGCATTATATAGCGAAATCCTAAAAAATCTACTCTCTTATACATTCTTTCTAAGAAAAACTACATGCTTATTTTGCTTCCTTCCCCCTTTCTCTCCTTGTATTTCTTCTTCTATCTCTTCTCTTTCGCTCTCATAGTTTAGCAAAAATTCTTGTAAATTATATAAAGAAAATCAGTGGGATGAAAAGGTAGGTTGATCTCACATCAGAGAAAATCAGAAGCAAAAATTAAGAGAGAGAAAATACATTTCAACTTTGTTCTTCTTTCTTCTTCTTTTTGGTTGGATTGAACGAGTGAGTGTGATTGCAATTTATTGGAAATACCTAAACGAGGCATATACAAAATTTGAGCAAGATTAGAAGTGATTTAGACTGGTTTCAGGTAAAAAATCAGACGTAAAAATCCAACTGCGACATGTGTATATCGTGTACATCAGTGTATATCACACACAAGTTTTTAGGGACGTCTGTGTATATCACTCTGTATATCGTGTATACAACACAATTTTTTTATGGACGCCCGTGTATATCATATTCTATATCGTATATATAACACAAATTTTCATGAATTACACAGATACACATGATATACATGGGATATACGGTACACTAAGATATACAAAAACGATTTTTTTTTTGATATACATCTTAGTATATACAAAGACGAAAAATAAAGGTGAGATATGCATTTTGATATACACATTATTTGATGTGTTATACATAGTGATATACAAACAACACAATTATTTTTGTGTTATACACTTAGATCTAAACACAACAATAAATAGCAAACAATTATATTTATTATTTCATAGTTTAAATATAACAAAGAAGGAAAATAAGATTTTGATATGCATAATAAGAAAATTAAGATTGTGATATATACTTTGATATACATATTATTATTGTGATATACGTTTATTGGCTACTTTATGTCAATAACTGAAAAATGAGTTAATTCTTGTCAATTAGTAAACTGAGTTGATATACGGTGCCAAACTCCCCATTGTTTTTGCTGAAATGCAGGACTTTTTGGGCTATTCACCTTTGGGCTTCATACATGGATCTCACTCTTTGATTTCTCAGAAAGGAATTAGTACAGAAGACTGAGGGTCTTAGACAAAATAAAAACAATGAGACATGGTCTTAGTCCATTCTCTGAAAAGCCACGTGACAGGCAATGTGGCATCATCTCAGCTAACAAACAAAATAATGAAGGATTTAATCTGGACCGTTCAAAGCATGATCACATTGTAGACTCAGAGACTCACATGCTGAAGGAATAATAGTTGGTTATATTGTTAGAATTGAGCTAGTAAAAATAGGACAATTGATTTTTATTTTTCTGATTCTTTGTAGATAGTTAATACTTGTAAAAATACAGAGTCCTCTTGTACAAAAATTCATTCAGAAATATACAGAAACTTTCACAATTCTCTTCCTCAAATTTCTACACTTTGACTGAGTCAAGCTGTCTTCAGGCCATCTTGCTTTGGACTGCTTCGTCTATTGGCGCCTGCTGTATCATATCATCCTTTTGGAGTGCCTCCTTTTACTCTTGTCACAAAGCAGTTTCTAGCATAGACACCTGTGTTTGAGAAAAAAGGCCGAGTCTCCTTTACTAATTACAATTGCAACAACACTACACGACTTGCTGCTTTGTTAAGGATGATGACCTTTGCAAAGGAGCGTTGAATTGATACTTTAAACGTGTCGTTTGGTCCTTTCGGATTATTTATATTGAGAATAATTATCTTCATATTTTGTTACGTTGAATTAAACTTAAAATTCTCAATTTTATTGTTTTATTTATCCGGGAATAATTTACCCTGTGATTACTAGTCCATCTCTGACAAGTATAAGTTGTTCCGGTATTATTTGACACTAAATTGTTATCCATCCGCTTATTCATCGTACCAAACAGCTGTAATGCTTGATCTATGCATTACTCTGTTGGGCTGTAGCAACTTGCAAATTTATGTGAAGGCGGGAAAGCCAGTGAAAGGAATTTGGGTCCTGGAACAATTCACAAGGACACATGATTTTAGTTTCTAATATGTTGGGTGGCCATCTGAAATTCACTTTGCTTACAAATTATCTTCATCTCTTAGGTGTTATACTTGTTCGACTTTGTCCTGTTTTTCATATTATTTTTGAGTTTTCGTTACTTGGAGGAATTACAAAAATTTTACTATAATTGATTTTATTTTAATTTTTTTTAAAAAAAAATGTAAATCTCTTCCATATTTGGTTGATCTTTTTCTTCAAAGAAAATAAGGATTTGGCCTTGTATAAATTAAAGATCATTTCTTCTTACACCGAACACAATCTCCACTATATAGGCCTTGGGAGATTTTGTTTAGGGAAAGATTTATCTCTAAAAAAATATTTTATCTTCCATAATCATTATCATTTATTATGTCTTGTTTAGCAAAAATTTTCTTTGCAATCTGATTAACACAGTCAGACCTCTCTATAACATTATCTCTATATAATAATTGTTCACTATAATAGTTAAATTTTTCCGAAATCAATTTTTATGTTATGTTATTATATATGTGTTTACTCTTAAAATCGGATAACAATTAAACTTATATGTGGTTTTAAGAACATGTGATTACCTAATATCAATTGGTAAATGAGATGATTAATAATAGAAATTAACAGTAAAGTAAAGCAAACCAATGTTGAAATGCAATTCAACCCTCGAGCTAGTGTGCCCTCGAATTGACTGATACTAGAATAATGAAGTATAAAGCAAACTGATGAACAAGAGAGTATAAGCGAGAGAGAGTGTTATATTTCTTTGATATGCGAGAATAAAATGCCTTACAAATGATTAGAATCTCTCTTTATATAGTAGAGAAATTCTACTTATGGTACAATTCTAATTACAGAAGGAAATCCCATGATTAGCTAAATAATCGTTCTTGATTTGATCCGTTCCGAGATTTCCGCCATCATCTTCGACCAGTCACGAATATCTCGATTATGCTATCTTTAGTCTTGCTCGATGTCTATCCCATTTGGTCTCGATCACTACTGGTCTCGATCTCAACAGGTACCTCGAATCCCGAACTCGGTACCTTATCCTCATGCCTCGGTATGATCTATTACGGGGTCGATCTTCGATCCATCCCCTAGTCTCGGTTAATCAGTACAATCGGGTGGGCCCGGTTTTAATCGTATATAGATAGTCCCCTCATTTTTTGGAGTGTAATGACAAGAAACGAATTGAGCCTTCGATTTTTTACCTCGACCTATTATGACGTCCTCACAGTACGTAAACGACAAATGTGATCGAAAAGTCCCGTCGGTAGAGTTCCCCAGTTTATTCATGTGTGTTAGTTGACGGTCGGCCACTAGCAGCTTTAATCCGTCGCCGTGAAATCCATAAATAGGCCTCTTCTCCACTCTTTCAAATTTTACTTTCAACCTCTTCAGCTCTAACCTTCAAAGCTCTTTGCATTTTTCAAGTTCTTCATCTGCAAATCTTCAAGTTTTACCATTAACCTCTTCTTAAAACACCAAATTTCATCATCTTCATCTTTCTTTAACCTCAAAACCAAATGGCGAAAACTTCCAAGACTGTGCCTCAAAAGGAAACCGCTTCATCCGCTCAGCCGACCGGTGGGAAAGCACCGGTGGAGCCATGCCTTGAGGAATGTATTCCTGGGGTGTGTGTTATCAGTTTCGATTTCAAGATCGAGAAAATATCGTCAATCCCCGATCAATGCGAGCCGATATCGAGATACATATGCTCGATACCTGAGAATTTTCTCGAAAAAGTGAAGAAGGATTGTAACTGGCAAAACAAAGAGGTCGTGATACCGGCCCCTGCGGAAGATATTACCACCCACGTGGAAGGGTTCTTGAGTGTTTACACTTACCCTTTAACGTTGGGTCCCTTCGACCCAATCATCGTGGACTTCTACAAAAAGTACTCGGTGACCCTCGGGAAAATCCATCCCTCCTTCTAGAGGATCGTAATATTGCTCCGATTCTTCTAGAGTAAAGTCGACGGGCTCCCCTTCACTCTCGACCACCTCATTAGGCTATACAACCCTGGACTTTACCAAGGTGGGCTAATAAAGCTCCAACGTCTGGCCACCAAGGTTTTCATCTCCAGCATAGATGAGGATAAAGATCGAGGTTGGATGGGTCGATTCATATGAATGAAGACTTCGGACCTGATTCTGATCGAGAAGATGCCGTTTCCCGAGAAGTGGAATTTGAAACGTAAGTACGATCCCACTATTAGCTTCTATTCATTATTTTTCTTCCTTAATTTTCCTCATCGACATTCTTTTTCATGGTGTAGTGGCTGCCTGGATGCCCGGGTGCAATTCCTAACCTCGAGAGCTGGGTTAGAGACCTGGTCTCGACTTCAACGTAAGTTGAGCGCGCATGGCGTGACTTATCGAAAGGCTTATGGGAAGCCAAAAATCATGGTAAGCCCTTTCTATGTATTTGATGATTTGGTTAAAACATTTCTCCCAATGTCTGTCATGGGATCTAACGAACGATCGTCATCTCCATCCCCGAAGATGCACGAGGTTTTGCTGCCCTCGTAGGGGGTGGCCAGTTATCTTCGGGGTCTGGTTACAGAGGAAGACCAAGCCCTGATGGACGAAGTGGGAGCACCGTGCCTCTTTAATAAGGCACAACAAGCCTTGAATCGGGTTAGCCTTAACTTCCCTTGTTGGTATCATACTTGTATTTTTCTTCTTGTCTAATCCTTTCTTCATTCTGTATAGGCCTCAATGCTTAATCATGAAGCATTTTCAAGGTCTCGAGCAGAACTGAGCCGGTACAAAGCCGACAATAAAAGGCTCACCGAGGAGAAGAATGCCCTTAAACTTCTCAGTGGGCGAAAAGAAGAAGAAATCAAGGACCTCCAAGCTTAGCTAGCCGTGGCTCAGAAAGAACAAAGCCACTTGACCGAACAGGTAATAAAAATCTTAGAAGCTCATGACATCGTTTCGGGAGTGGTGGCTAAAAATTCGAACTCACAGGTCCAGCAGAAGCTTGAGATGGTCGAGCGGCTCCGAGGAGAGGTAGATGCGGTGAAGGTGAAAACCTTAGCGTTGAAGCAAAATATGGACCGCCTTGCCTCAGAGAAAGAGGTTTCTCAAGCTAAGCTGTCCTCGAGTGAAAACCAGCGCTAGGGCTTGAAAGATAAGAACTCGGCACAACCAAGAAAATTTAGGAGCTCCAAGATCGATTGGCCACCGAACTTGCAAAGGCTAAATCTGAGGCTGAAAAGGCCAAGGCTGGTGTGGAGGTGATCGTGGCTTGCTACCGGTCTGATGCTGAAGCCGCTCAAGCCCAAGCAAAGGAAATTTCCGAGGCTGACCAAACTCGAGAATATTGGGTTGCCGAGCTTGCCAAGTTCCAATCTCGGAGGGAAACCCTCGAGGAGATCCATGCTCGAGGCTTTGATCTCACTGATGAGATAAAAAGTGCCAAAGAGCTCGAATATGACACTAAGGCATTGGCCTCCTCCTCTGATGATGATGACGCGGGGAGCGTGAGTAGGTCCGAGAGCAGAGGGGACCTCGATGGTGAAGAAGCTGCCCCTGGGGGAGATTAGGCACTTAGTTTTTTATTTATTTTGATTTTTGTATAAATCCTAGACCGGGCCATGTTGCCCTTGTAAATAAATTCTGGCATGTATATAAGAAATTTTTCTTTCTTTCTTCCTTGTCTCTTGAGATTTTGCCTTATTTCCTTTTGTTTCATTTTATGCCTTATGAAATTGTATCCTTAGGTTCGAGACTTAGGCAATTTTGGCCGAAATCGAACTAGTGTCGAGTGAGTGCTTGCTCGAACTCAAAGTAAGATAACCCTTAGGTTTAAGTTGAGCGAGGATGATTTCTCAAACTCAAAAAATGACCCTTAGACTTTTGTATTAGGCCGAAGTGGTCTTTGTAAAAAAGAATGGTTTTCCACCCCTTTCGGCTTGAAAAGTTTATTGTTTAATCATATAAAATTCGTTATGCCTTAGCATGAGATAAGGAATTGTTTGAGAGTTCGAACAAATATGTACCTATTAGGGTTTTCGAGGGTCGATATTTATCAAAACCCTTTGTTTCGTAATGCCTTAGCATGAAATAAGGAACCTGTTCGAGAGTTCGAACAATTATGTACCCATTAGGGTTTTCGAGGCTCGATATTATCGAAGCCATTTGTTTCGTAATGCCTTAGACTGAAATAAGGAATCTGTTCGAGAGTTCGAACAATTCAGCACCCATTAGGGTTTTCGAGGTTCGATATTATCGAAATCCTTTGTAATTTTTCCTAGGGTAGCCTTTTTTAACCGGTTTATGAAAATATTCGAAGGCCTATTTTATTATGGAATTCGAACGTCTCCGAACCGTGTTAATTTGGACTTAGCCTCTTTAATTTGGGACTTGCCTCTTAGGCTTGTTTTCTTGTTACGCTTCGAACTTGTTCGAAGCGTCAGTCCCCGAGTGGGGTGGCTGTGACCTATAAAAATCGAGGGTTGCCTTTTTAAGGTCTTACGATCTCGAGGTTTTATTAATTCTATCACGTCATTTTTTCGGGATTAGTTGTTCAAACTTCAATTGTGATCGACCCTTAAGCCTGTTTACACAATAGATCAAGAGTATGAAATTATAAAGTAAATTTTTTCTAAGGCATGAAATATTTGGAAAGGAAATATACTTCTCTTAATATATGATTATACATGCGTACATGTTTGATGTTAGGGATCAAGTAACCTACATAGGCACAACTCATTCGACCATTTGGCCCTTACAAAATTTACCTATAGAGACCCTGTTGACACTAAGTACTTTCCTTGCAACAAAATTAACATTTGAGGGTGATGCCCCCCCAACATTCAAGGTTGATTGTAAAGAAGCATCAAATACTGTTGAATTACTCTACGTTAGCACGAACAATGGTTGCCTTGTTAAAAACCTCACAGGAAAAACCCATTTGGGACAAAAACTGGTCTAAGGGAAAAGATTGTAACACGTCCTTTCAAACCTAAGGACTTCATGTTGAAGGATCCATCGACATTGTCGATCGAACACTTGCAATTGGTTAATTTAAAACATAATTGAAAATGGAGAAGGTCGTAACTTAGCAGTAGTATCGTTTGAGGAGTGATATGTTCCAATTGTTTGGTAATTGATCGTTGTTCATTGTGCCGAGCTTGTATGATCCTTTTCCGATGATGTCGAGGACCTGATATGGTCCCTCCCAGTTTGGGCCAAGTTTTCCTTCATTGGGGTTTTGAGTGTTGAGGGTGACTTTTCTTAGTACTAAGTCCCCAATTTTAAAGTGTCGAAGATTGGATATTCGATTGTAATACCTTTGGATCCGTTGTTTCTGTGCGGCCACTCAAACGAGGGCGGCTTTCCGTCTTTCATCTAGCAATTCGAGGCTTGTACTCATAGCCTCGTGATTTGATTCTTCCGTTGTATATCAAAACCTGAAGTTAGGTTCGGCGACTTCGACCGGAACAAGAGCTTCATCACCATAGACTAAAGAGAACGATGTTGCCCCCGTACTCGTGCAGTATGCCAAAAGAACCTCGGGAAGTATCTCTCTCCATTTTCCCTTAGCGTCGCTCAATCATTTCTTCAGATTTTGAATGATGGTCTTTTTTGTTGATTCAACTTGTCCGTTCCCATTAGGATGATATGGTGTCAATATAATCCTTTTAATCTTGTGATCCTAGAGAAATTTTGTCACTTTGTCGTCGGTGAAATGCTTTCCATTATCGCACACAATCTTGGCGGGCATCCCAAATCGACATATAATGTGGTCCCAAATGAAGTCTATGACTTCTTTTTCTCTGACTTTCTCGAAAGCCTGTGCTTCAACCCACTTAGAAAAATAATTAGTCATAAATAAAATAAACTGAGCTTTACCTGGGGCCGATGGTAGAGTTCCGACGATGTCCATTCCCTATTTCATGAACGACCATGGGGATAAGACTGGGTGAAGTTGCTCCCCGGGCTGGTGAATCATCGGTGCATACCTTTGACATTTGTCGCACTTACAAACAAACTCTTTTGTATCCTTTTCCATATTGGCCCAATAATACCCTGCTCTGATAACTTTGTGAACCAATGACTCGGCACCGAAATGATTTCCACAAGTGCCTTCGTGAATCTCCCGTTGGACGTAGTCAATGTCTGCTGGTCCCAAACATATCGCCAATGGTCCATCGAACATTCTCCTAAACATTGTTCCATCCTCAGCCAATGTGAACTGTGCTGCCTTTGTGCGTATAGTCCTCGACTCTTAGGATCCGATGGAAGCTTCTCGTTCTCCAATCTCAGGTCAGACTTGTAGAGTTTATTTTGGTGTGGCCTTCTTCGATCACTGATCTCAAAAGTTGTATGACAGTCCCCGAGCTAAGTTCGTCATCGTCGATCGATGATCCCAAGTTTGCAAGGGCATCGTCCTCGCTGTTCTATTTTTGAGGTATGTGCTGCAAGGTCCATTCTTTAAATCTATGTAGGGCCACATGTAGTTTATCCAAGTACCTCTGCATTCGGTCTTCTCGAACCTCGAAAGTTTTGTTGACTTGGTTTACCACTAGTAGGGAATCACATTTGGCCTCGATGACCTCTGCTCCCAAACTTTTAGCCAGCTCGAGACCTGCAATCAAGGCCTCATACTCGGCCTCATTGTTAGTTAATTTTGAAGTTCTGATAGATTGTCTAATTGTATTACCAGTGGGTGGCTTCAAAATGATGCCTAGTTCGGACCCCTTCACGTTCTAATCATCGTCTGTGAAAAGGGTCCATACCCCCTAAGATGACCTGATTTTAATAACATTTCCTTTTTGACCTTGGGTATGAGGGTTGCTGTGAAGTCGGCCATGATTTGAGACTTGATGGCCGTTCAGGGTTGTTACTCGATATCGTACCCGCTGATATCGACGGCCTATTTGGCCAATCGACCCGAGAGCTCGAGTTTGTGCAAAATATTGTGAAGGGGATAGGTAGTCACAACACAAAGTGGATGACACTGGAAATATGGTTTTAGTTTCCTAGAGGCGCTTATTAAAGAGAGCGCTAATTTTTCTAAGTGTAGGTATCGAGTCTCGGCCTCACCTAAGGTTTGACTAACATAATAAACAGGGAATTGCATACCTTGTTCTTCTTGAAATAGGACCCCACTTACCTTTATTTTTGAGACTGCTAAATATGAGTAGAATTGCTTGTCCGCTTTCGGGGTGTGAAGCAGTGGCAGGCTCGAGAAGTACTGTTTTAGTTCTTTTAAGGATTGCTGGATTCCGGGGTCCATGCAAAATTTCTCTTCTTCTTAAGCAGTAAGAAGAATCGGTGACTCCTATCTGAGGACCTCAAAATGAGTCGACTTAGGGCGGCTATGCGCCCTGTTAATCTTTGTACGATCTTGACATTATCCACGACCGTGATATCTTCGATGGCCTTGACTTTATCTGGGTTAATCTCGATTTCCCGATTTGATACCATGAAGCCGAGGAACTTTCCCGAGCCGACCCCGAACGCGCACTTCTCCGGGTTGAGCTTCATGTTGTACTTTCTTAGTGTGTCGAAGGTCTCTTGCAAATGTTTCAAATGGTCCTCTGCTCGCATGGACGTAACTAACATTTCACCAATATAAACTTCGACTGATTTACCTATTTGTTCTTCGAGCATTCGATTTACTAGGCATTGATAAGTTACACCAGCGTTTTTTAGTCCGAACAACATTACGTTATAACAATAGGTGCCGTATTTAGGGATAAATGAAGTCTTTTCGTGATCCTCCGGGTTCATCTGTATTTGATTGTACCCAGAGTAGCCATCGAAACTGAAGATCCCGTGGCCGGCCGTGGCATCAATCATGCGATTGATATTCAGTAAAGGAAAGGAATCCTTAGGGCATGATTTGTTTAAGTCCTTATAGTCTATGCACATTCTAAGTTTATTTCCCTTCTTAGGTACTACAACTACGTTTGTTAACCATTCGGAGTATTTTACCTCCCGAATGGATCCTATTTTGAGAAGTTTGGTTACCTCGTCCTTGATGAATGCATGCTTAACCTCGGACTGGAGCCTTCTCTTTTGTTTTACTGGGCGGAACTTCGGGTCCAAGCTTAGTCGATGTGTAGTGATATCCGGTGGGATCCCTGTCATATAAAGATGGGACCAAGCAAAACAATCCATGTTATCTAAAAGGAATTGAATAAGTTTTTCCTTGAGTTTGGGAGTTAATCCATGCCTAGGTATACCGTTCGTTCGGGCAGGTATTTGACCAGGATGACTTGTTCCAGATCTTCGACTGTCGATTTGGTCACGCCAAAATCATCGGGAATTATGAAGGATCTAGGAATTCAGTAGTCATCGTCCTCGTCCGCTCCATGCTTCTCCAATTGAGTCGAGGCTGGTGCCTGTGGTTGCTATTTAACCTCGTGCTTTCTTTTGGACGCCGATCCTTTTGTTGATGAGGGCGCTGATGTTGGTATCACTTCATCGACCACAAACATCTCTTTGGCGGCATGTTGTTCCTCATACACCGTTTTCATTCCCTGGGTGTTGGGAATTTCAGAACTTGGTGAAGGGTTGAGGGGACCGCCTGTTGATACACAATTTTGCCCTCATATATTTTTCAAGTAAAATATATACTTTCAAAATATTATTTTGAATTATTATTCAATTTACAAGATTTACACAATCACTTTTATAATTTTCCATAATTTTAGAGATTTTAAATTAATTTTCTTGCATTAATTTACATACAAATTCAGTAATTATTCCTTTAAATTATTTGTGAGGACTTAATCACTTAAAATTATTATTTTGCATCCCTAATACAAATTTTAAAATATTTTCACTCCATTTATATAATTACAATTGTATTTTTAGGCTATTCGCATAAATTTGCAATAATAGCCTACATTTGCATTCTTGTTGCAATTGACATTTCATTTAGGGTAAAAAATAATATTTTTACGTTTCTTAAAGTCTTCTATTATTGTTTAAACTATTAATTTGCATAATTATCATTTTTATATATTTATTTAGCTATTTTATTAAATTATTTCTCCTTTAATTTCTATTTGAAAAGCTGGCCCAATTTTTAACTAATTCTCGGACCTAATTAGCCTAGTACCTTAGCCCAATAACCCAGCCCAAATCAAACAACCCTTCTAACCCAACCCGGTCGCGACCTGTTTAATTAACCCGCCCCAACCCCTCTTTAAATCTTGAGATCAACGACCCATAATCAATCACCCATTTTAAATTACCCAACCCCAAATCCTAATCCTATTTCCCTCTCACAAGACGCCTTGAAACCCTCCCCTCTCTCTGAAGAACCCAATCGCCGCCTTCCTAAAACTCTCCGAATCCATCCCAGACATGGATTCTTTCCACGATCTGCTTACCTTATTTGTATTATCTCGTTACCATTCACCCGTTCGTGGTATTACTTAGTACTTGCCCGATTTTGGCAAGTACTACCTCTCGGAATCAAGTGTAATCATCCTCAACCCACAAGATTCAGACCAAAATCCGTCTGTGTACACTCTCAACAGGATCGTGTGGGTTCAATTCACCGAGATTCTTGGCTAATTTTTTGACCATTTGCCAACTAGGGTTTGTCTGATCTTTTTTACCTATTTCTAATAGGAATAGGCTATGCAAATGACTATCCTTATTACTGCTTAAATTTGACTGATTTTCTTTCCCTATTTGTGTTTAATTGATTGTTTTCCATATTTTTTCTTCCAATTTCTGTCACTATATAAACCCCTCCCCAGTCCCCTCTAAGGCAGACTTGGAAAAATTGATTTTCTTCACTAAAATTGGGGATTTTGCTACCCTCTTGCTCTATATTATGCATTGACCGGCTGAAAGCCAAGGCCATTAACACCTTGTTACTTAACCTATTCTTGGTGCGAGCATTTCCCTGAGTTCATCGAAGCTCTTGGTAACTTTGACGCATTGAGATTCTAGGTTTTCTGTGGAAGTTTATTCTTTATTGCTTCGCGTAACCGGTAAGCCACTTGACTTTTGCAATTTCATTCTTATGTGTCCTTGACTTACATGTGTTCTCACCCCTGAAATCCATGGCTTAGTATATTTCTGGGTTACTTTTATGCACGACTCTGATAACTTTTACTTGTTTTAAGTCTCCCTAGCATTTGACTTCTCCTAATGCCGCTAATTCTGAGATTATTTAGGTCTAATTTGGATAATCTGACCTCCTTAAGTTTGTTTAATTATTGTGTTGGTGCTTGAATGCTTACTTTCTTTGTCCTGAATCTCTGTAATGAATGCTTCACACTTGTAATGACCTGTGTTAGGTCTTACTCTGTTAATTGTGACATGTTTCTCTACTATTTTGTCACTCAACATGCTCTCTCTCAATCTCGTACCCCTCTAGGTATTGTTTGAGGTTTCAGAACAGTCATCTTAGTTTGTTTGAACTCCCTTGTGATCTGGACCTTCTTTAGGTAATTGGTCTACTGTGTCAATGCTAGAATACCTACATGTGCTATTTAACATGAGCTTACTTTTCACTCTGTTCTGAATATCTGTGAAGTTCGTCTTGCATACATAATGTGTTTTAATCTATGATAAAACCTTTTCCATAAACTATAATCTTGCTTCCCTGCTAATGTGTCCCTCAGTATGTCTGTGGCTCACCTAATTACCTGTTCCTTCTGTGGTTACTTGGCTTGTCATAATGTGTGCTCTATATCATGTTTCAATGCAGTCTTGCTTCTTGATGGGAGATAACATGTATGTCTTATTACACTAGGGTGTATACTTAGCATAATTTGGACTCCTGAGCGTCACTGTTAGGAGAACCTGGATAATTCTGGGACTTTTCCCGGCAGACTTTGCTGTACTAAACTGCGTAGATCACCTAGGCATAACACATATAAGATTGGTAACTTAAAACTTTCAATAATTATCTTGTATACCTGCACAATTCTGTCTAGCCATATCCTGCATCTGAAATTACTTGCATACTTTAATCGCCTAGAAATCATGTCTATAGGGTTAAGATTCTGGATTCTGCAGATTCCTAATTGACATATGTGTTTGCGTGCACTTGCTGATTAAGTGTGGAGGTCAATGTGATCCTTTAATTGCTTTTATGTGAAGTCTTTATATGTTTTGTTTGCCGCCTAGTTTTGTACTTTTGAGCCACCTAGATAAGGTCTAGAACCATCCAAATAGAGGTCCAAAACATCCTGGATCATAGGTATGTGACGGGTAGTGCACGCGTAGGGCACGACTTATAATTGAATTAGAGCGCTCTTAGGCAAACAACTTTAACATAGTAATCAGGTAGCATGAGATAATAGTCTGTGCCCGCTGAATAATATGAGTTACACTTTATATCAAGGGAGTTACGAAATATTATTTGTGTTGCACGGTATGATCCTTTAGGCTATAAAAACTTAGGACCCCCCTCTTTTCTTTCTTTTCCACTAGAATCAAAATAATTGTACCTCTCTATTCAAGATCCCTTCATAATAAAATTCTTAGATTGTACTCTCTTTGCTTACTTGATCACATAGACTAATCCATATAATTTAAGTTCGGCCGGGACTCACAGTTGTGGACCTCGAGGAGTGCCTGGCACCTTCTCTTTGAGGTAACTTGAGCCCTTACCCGATCTTTGGTGATGTAGACTAGTTAAACTAGAGTCATCTGTATTTAGGTGCCCTAACGCACCTTAAAAATCATTAGGTGGCGACTGTCCTCTTTTGATACCTCCTTAAAAGGGTTGTCACACGTCGAAACCCGATTTCGCGAGAAAAAAGGGCGTGACAACATGGTGACTCTACTGGGTATTTACACTTAGGCTCTTACCATAGCAAATTTGGCTTATGTGGATTAGTCTTCTTAGATATAAACGCGCCTCTCTTTTCCGTTTTTTATTTTTTACTACACGCACATCCCTCTCCCATTTTCCTTTTACTTGTTACTAAATGCACATCCCTCTCCAATTTTTCTTTTAAATCGTTGTTACATGCACATCCCTCTCCTGTTTTCCTCTTACTTTTTACATGCACATCCTTTTCCATTTTCCTTTTACTTTTTTAAATTCGTTGTAATATGCACATCCCTTCCCTGCTCCACCTTCCTTTGCTTAAATTGGTTATCACAAGCGCATCCCTTTTCTATTCACCTTTATTTTTCTCTAAATTGCTCTTCATTTCTTTAAAGATTGCTTACTTTATTACATTCCCTATATTCCCTGAACTAACTTCTTCTTTTATCTTTCTTTTTACGTCTTTTATGTTTCACCTTAATAGTGTATTTATTGCTTTTACATATTTATCATGAAAATACTTGGAAACGTGTTATTATCTTTGCATAAAGAAGGCACCACATCATATTCCACTCGTGCTCGAATAATAATATAGCGGCATTTGATCAGTGTTCGCGTTCTTCCAAAATTACCCTTTTAAAATCGGAGAGACTTATTTGCGATAGACTTATCGATCAGCGGTGCATTCGATAGTCCCGTGCCTTTCCCTCTCAAGTTGTTCACTTGAGAGTACATGTCTAGACCTTTCTAAGAACCTCGCTCCAATATCAACTGCGCATGCATCATGTCAAACCTAGTATGGGTTAGAACGTTATCCACGTGATAATCCACTAATATAAGCCTTGCCCAAAGTCCGACGGAATTTCCATAATCTCAATGGACATCATCATGTTATGTGTATTACTTGGAGAAAACATGCCGGTATGTTGATCATTAATGTGTAAATAGTCAGATCCGAAGGGGGGAAGGGCTAATTCTATTTGTTTGCAGAAAATGAAGCACAAAGTCCCCAGGTTCGGCATGGTTCAAAACATCCCACCTTTGCTTCTTAATTGGTGGAAGAACCTCTCACCTAGTGACAAGAGTCACGTGAAAAGGGTCCTTGGTAATTTACCGTCCTTATTGGACATTCGGCCAAATGGTGCATTGATTGAGGCCACCACTATGTTTTGGGATGAGAAAAGAGCTTTCTTCCGCTTTAGTGACATAGAAATTAATCCTATATTAGAGGAAATAGGAGGTTAAGATTCCATGTGATAGTCCGGGTTTGTTAGTACCAGAAAATCGCATTCCCCGCGGTGTTTTGAAAATTTTGGGTTTCAAGAAAAATGATGAGTTACTCTACCTGAAGAAGTCATACATCCCGTTTGAATTTCTTTATGAACGTTATGGGCATAGCAAGTCATATCGCCTTCATCATGATGAATTTGCCATCACTTCCTTGGGTAGGACACACCGCAGAGTTTTTGTGTTCATTGTCTGTTTCTTGGGGTTGTTGATATTCCCGACGAAAGGGGGAAGGATCCACACTCCCTTAGCCATGTCTCTAAAACTCTATTGGAAGAAATCGAGGGACAAATTTACACTATCATCCCCATCATTTTGGCCGAAATGTACCGCGCTCCAGATCGATGCAAGCAAGGGTATGGACACTTCGAGGGCTATAATCTATTGCTGCAGGTTTGGTTATTAGAACACTGGAAGAGAGTTGAATATAGCCAAGAGCTTCTGCGACGACCATTGAATGACTACATAGCTTACCATCATCCGAAGAGAATGACATTTATCCCAGATAGGTTTGTGCAACCTGGAAGTTCTGTGAGCTAGGTGCGTTTCTTCAGCAATTTGACTGATGAAAAGGTACATTGGATGTTTGAATGGTTCCCTAGCAGTGAGTTCATCATCATATCAAGAGAAACTACCCAACTAGTGCTAATCGAGTTAAGAGGAATCTATCATTATGCTCATATAAGGGTAATGAGGCAAGCGGGAAGAAAATAGGTTATACCTCGGGTTTCCAACATGGTCCAGTACAAAGAAGATTTTAAAGGAAACATCATTCTGTTCAAGCTCGAGGCACAACATATGTGGAATCAAAAGGTCATTGTGGAGAAAGATACCAATGAGCCAGACAGGTATAATGCCGGTCATGTCTACTTCTATCCATCATGGTTAGTAGATGATATACCAGGAGGTTTCAAACCGGGAATTAATCTGAAGAATAGGGTTATAGATGACGCTGCCGAAGCACAAGTCAAGTATAGGATGCTGCGCAAGAGGGTCTTCGAGTCTGAAGCTAGGCATTTGGAACAACATAAAGTGGATATGGGAGCAATCAACGAATGGAGAGAAATCGCTACTAAATCAACAGAGAGATTGGAATATTTGGAGCAAGGGTTAATGGAACTCGAGGGAAAGATGAGAAAGAGAATCTCAGATTGTCAGAATGCGGAAGGCAACGAAGGAGGGCATCTAGCAAAAGCTTACCTACTGTTGGATATGCGCGACCTGGGGAACTTGATCGGCGTATCCAAGAAGGACAAGCATGGAGAAGGTCCTTCTGGGGCCAAGTAGATTAGGAAACAATGTCTTTACTGCTTTCTAGATACGTTTAGATTTTGAGTGTAATAAGGAAAATGCCATTAGTGACTTTCTCATTATTGTCGTTTTAGTAAAGATTTGACTCATTTTCGCATTAATGAAATGACGCAATTATTAGCGTCAATTTTCTCCAAGTCTATGTGACGCTTAGGCCTACCTCGGGCACAACGAGGTCCCTCAAATTAGGACACGATAATTCTTCAACACATGTTCAATATCACAAACATACTTTTAATACTCCTTACTGACTTTGTTATCTTTTTGTTTTTCTTTTCTTTTGTTTATTCCCATTTCCCAAGGTTGGTTTGTGCATACTGGTATCATCAGCATATCACACTAGATCCAAAGGTCCTCCACCTCCTCCTCCACCAAGTGATACCAAGAACAAAGGAAAAGCGAAAATGGATGATATGAGTGCTATTAGAAAAGACAATGCTACCCACCGCAGAGAACATTGAAACTTCAGACGGTCAGAGTACTCCAGCGCAGAATGATTTGGTCCTACATCTGGAACAGAAAATATTGGAGCTACAAGGAGAGCTTGAGCAGGTTCGGAACTTGGCAAGCCTTTCCCTTACTCTAAACGTCCCCGACATCAACCAACAAAACACAAGCGCCCAAACCCTGCACCTCCCCAAAACACACAAAACCAAAATCCGCAAAATCCTCCCGCGCCTCATCAATACGCCACGCCTCCTCAAAACCATAATCCTCCACCACTACCTACCCCTCCACAACACCATCACCATACAACTCAATATCCACAAACCACCACTTACCACACTCTTCAAAACGCACCACAGCCTACCCCTGATCGCCAAAACTCAACCAGCAACCACCATTATGCTCAGATTCCCGGAGTCCATCAAAGCAATCCAATATATATGGAAACTTTACCCCATACCCCACATAAGACCCTATACATACCCGAATCTACTGAGTAGGACCAGTTCATCAAGAACATGGCGGAAGAACTCAAGAAGCTTACTAGCAGAGTTCAAAGTGTCAAAGGTGGAAAAGGTATTGAGGGTTTGAATTATAAGGATTTGTATATTCAACCAGATGTAGAACTACCGGAGGGGTACAAACCTCCTAAGTTAGAAATGTTCGACGGAACTGGTGATCCGAAGGTGCATTTGGGAACGTATTGTGACAAGATTGTAGGGGTTGGCAAGGATGAACGAATCAATATGAAGTTGTTCATGAGGAGCCTCACTGGAGATGCCTTGTCTTGGTACATTATTCAGAACCCAAAGAAGTGGGTTAAGTGGGTGAGCATGGCATCGAAATTCATGGATCGGTTCAGGTTTAACACAGAAAACACACCAGACGTCTTCTACATTCAGAATCTCAAGAAGAAACCAATGAAAACTTTTGGCGAGTATGCTACTCGATGGAGGTATGAAGCCATAAAAGTAAGAAGAACAAATAAGTTATTCATCAAAGCTCAGGACCCACAATACTATGAAAGATTTATAGTTATTGAAAATCAAAAATTTTCTGACATCATCAAGTTGGGAGAAAGAATAGAAGAAGAGGTCAAAAGCAGAATGGTGACAAACTTTGAAGAACTCCAAGCCACAAATAAAGCTTTGCAGTCAGGAGGTATCTCCAAGAAGTAAGAATTGGGTGCAGTAATGGTAGCCCAAGGCCCAAAGTCTCCTCTTACATACCAAACACCCCCACCTACATATCAGCCTTCACCTCCTAGATACCAACAACCTGCCGCCACCTACCACACTTATAACACCCAACCAACATATTACCACTCACCACCAGCCCGCCAAAATTACCAAAAACCAAGACCAAATTTCGACCACAGACCACCCAGATAATACACTCCAATTGCTAAACCCATAGACCAACTATACGAGAGTCTAAAGGCCGATGGTTATGTCACTCCCATTCTCGTTGTTGCTATGGAAAACTCTTCTCAGTGGATTAATCCAAATAAGACATGTGCCTATCACTCAGGCATGAAGGGTAATACTATTGATGAAGGATAAGATTCAGACATTAATTGACACCAAAGTCATATAGGCAAAGGAAGCTGCACCCAATGTCCGTAACAATCCTCTCCCGGATCACAGGGGTGAAGGGGTAAACGTGATAGATACCGATGAATAATGGGACTCGGAAGGGTCAATTGGACTCATTCGATAAGGGGATAACCCTAAAACATCTCCAATCACCCTCACACCTATCGTGGTACAAACTCAGGCACCGATTGAAGTTGAGGTAGCCGAACCGACTCCGTTTGAAGTTGAAGTAACAACAACCTTCACCGTGATGGTAGCACCTAATCCGTCTTACAAGCCTAATGCTATACCATGGGATTATGTTGCGGAAACAAGAAGGAAAGGAAAGGAAAGGAAAAAAATGGAAGAAACAGGTGCAGCGCAAGGCATGAACAAAACCAGAAGGGTTTATACTCCCGATCATTTGGGAGGAACAAGTAAAGAAGCTTCCTCTAAGCCACCTGTCATTGAGACAAACCTGGACAACCTTTGGAGAAAGGTGCAAGTAAGAGAATATTTTGTGGTTGATCATCTGAACAAAACCCCTGCTCAAATATCCATTTTATCACTGCTGCAAAACTTCGAGGAACGTAGGAATGCTCTGATGAAGGTGTTTAATGAAGCCTATGTACCCAATAATATCACCAGTGTAGAAATGGACAACATGGTAGGGCAAGTGTTGGAAAGCCACAAGATCAATTTTCATGAAGACGAGCTGCCACCAGAAGGACTAAGTCACAACAGGGCACTGCATATCACAGTGCAGTTTGAGGACAAATTCATTGCCAGAGTCCTGATAGATGGGGGTTCGAGTCTCAACATATGTCCACTAACTACTATGAAAAGATTGGGTAAGGGCCTGCATGAGATACGAGCAGGAAGCATGAATGTGAAAGCCTTTGATGGGTCTCAAAGGGACACAATTGGGGAGACCAACCTCAGCATAAATATGGGCCCAACCTGGTTCTATGTTGAGTTTCAAGTATTGGATATATCTGCTACATACAATCTGTTATTGGGGCGACCTTGGATACATGACGAGGCCGTGAAATTTGAGTGGAATCATTAGGAAGTGATTATCCATGGAGACGAAAGTAATCCCATTTATACCAATCAGACTGTTCCAATCGTCGAGAATAGAAGGAAGTTGGGTGGAGAAACATACCATTATATCGAGCGCGTCAATGCGATCAAGAAAGACAAACGGTGGATCAGTAAGATAGAAATCATATTGTCATGGACAGGGCATGAACCCGACAAGGGCCTCGGCAAGAACCTCTAGGGGATCACCAAACCGATACAACTAAAGCGTCATGACACAACTTTTGGGCTTGGGTATGAGTACACTTGGCAAGAGTATCGAAATTGGCCTTCACCATGGCGTGGTCCTTATTACCCTATAGAACAACCAGTACCACATTTGCACCAGTCATTTCATCAAGCTGACATGATGTGGGGGTGAAGATGAATTTCTAGCTAGCATAAGGAATTTGTTTCTGGATAATGAAGGCATGGATTGCAGTGCGATAGTTGAGGAGGAGGAGGAGGAGGAAGGCCTTATCATTCAGAGAGTGGAGAAGGGAGCTGTTCTCAAGAACTGGACTGCTGCACCACCCGTCGAGTTCCTGGGTAGCCTGGCAATTAGCATCATTTATTTTTGAAAGCAATTTTATAAGCATCTAAGACATTTTTAGTGTTTTTTTTAAACGTATTTTGCTTTTAAATAATTGCTCAAATCATCGAACTACACTTGTTTGACGTTTTTTTTATTTATCAATGGATTGTTGTTTTTAGTATTTATTATTATACTTTACATTTTCTCTCTACAACGTTATTATTACTTATCCTGATGAGCCTATGACTATGACATGTAATGAGACAATGCAACATAAGGATAGTGATTTAAAGGATCTGGAAGAGGATATAATACCCGAGGAAATTGTTAGAGAAGTGGAAAATTTTGAAAACAAGCCTAAGTCCGATTTGGATGAGACTAAAACAGTTAATTTGGGAGACTCTGAAACAGTCAAGGAAACGCGTGTAAGCATTCATCTATCGCTGTCAGAGAAGGAAAAATACATCCAGTTCTTGAAAGAGTATGATGATGTTTTTGTATGGTCCTACGACGATATGACCGGTTTGAGCACGTCCATAGTGGCTCATAAACTACCTATCGATCCCATGTGTCCGCTTGTGAAGCAGAAGCTCAAAAAGTTCAAGCCAGATATGAGTTTGAAAGTAAAAGAGGAAGTCATCAAGCATATCAAAGCCAAGGTTCTCAGAGTGGTTGAATATCCGACCTGGTTGGCTAACATTGTGCCAGTTCCAAAAAAGATGGGAAAGTCAGAGTGTGTGTCGACTATGGGGACTTAAATGGAGCAAGTCCTACAGATGATTTCCCATTGCCTAATTTACACATACTGATCGGCAATTGTGCCAAGCACGAACTCCAATCCTTTGTGGATTACTTCGCGGGATATCATTAGATCTGGATGGATGAAGAGGATGCCGAAGAGTCAACATTTATTACACCATGGGGGGTGTATTGTTACAAAATGATGTCGTTTGGATTGAAGAATGCAGGAGCCACATATATGAGAGCTATTACAATCATTTTACGCAACATGATACACAAGGAGATAGAGGTGTACGTGGCTTCATCAAATATAAAAAGGGTACAAATTACATAGCAGATTTAAAGAAATTTTTTGATCGACTTCGAAGGTATAATCTGAAACTGAATCCCGCAAAGTGTGCCTTCGGAGTCCCTGTTGGAAAATTGTTAGGGTTCATCGTCAGCCTTCGAGGGATTGAGCTAGACCCGTCAAAGGTCAAGGGTATCCAAGACTTTCCACCTCCAAAAAACCAGAAAGATGTGATGAGTTTATTAGGGCGTCTCAATTACATCAGTCATTTCATAACACAATCAACTGTAATCTGTGAACCAACTTTCAAAATGTTGAAGAAAGACGCTGCAACAAGTTGGACTGAAGAATGCCAGAAAGTGTTTGACAAGATCAAGGAATATTTGTCCAAACCACCTGTTCTGGTCCCACCGGAACCTGGGAAACCTCTGCTACTCTATTTATCTGTACTAGAGGGGGCTTTCGGCGGTGTCTTGGGACAAAAGGATGAGACGGGAAGAAAGGAGAAGGCCATATACTATTTGAGTAGGAATTCAGACCCTACGAAACACGATATTCTTTGCTGGAATGCACCTGCTGGGCTTTGACATAGATAGCTCAAAAGTTGAGGCACTACTTCTGTGCCTACATCACATACCTCATATCAAGGATGGATCCGCTAAAATACATCTTCCAAAAACCCATGTCTGTGGGGAAGTTAGAAAAATGTCAGATACTACTGAGTGAGTTCGACATCATCTATGTAACTTCGAAGGCGGTCAAGGGGCAAGCGTTGGCGGATCATCTGGCAGAAAATCATGTAGATGGAGAATACGAACCACTGAAAACGTATTTTCCTGATGAAGAGGTATCATTCGTAGGAGAAGAGATCACCGAAGCATATGATGGTTGGAGAATGTTCTTTGATGGAGCTGCACACTTCAAAAGAGTGGGTATCGGAGCAATTTTAGTGTCAGAAACAGGTCAACACTATCTGGTATCTGCAAAACTCAGGTTTCCATGTACCAACAACATGGCAGAATATGAGGCTTGCATCTTAGAACTCAAGTTGGCCATTGACATGACTATTCAGGAGTTGCTAGTAATTGGAGATTTCGATCTTTTGGTGCATCAGGTTTTAGGAGAATGGGCTACCAAGAACACTAAGATATTACCATATATGTACTATGTATAGGAGCTGATCAAGAGGTTCACAAAGATAGAGTTCAAACATGTTCCGAGATCCAGAATGAGTTCGCAGATGCATTGGCCGCTTTATCTTCCATGATACAACACCTAGAAAAGAATTTCATCGATCTTATCCCAATAAGGATTCATAATCAGTCGGCTTATTGTGGTCATGTTGAAGAAGAAACTGATGGAAATCCATGGTTCCATGACATCAAAGAGTAATTGGCAAAAAGATAATACTCGGAGCATGCAAATCATACTAAGAAACGCACACTCCGAAGATTATCCAACCACTTCTTCCAAAGTGGAGGAATTACGCACAAACGGACTCTAGATCTGGGATTATTACGGTGTGTCGACGCCAAGGAAGCATCCAAATTGCTCAAAGAGATACATGCCAGAACTTGCGGACCGCACATGAATGGTTTTGTCTTAGCTAAGAAGATATTAAGGGTAGGATATTTTGGGATGACTATGGAAACAGACTGCATCAGGTATGTCCATAAGTGTCATCAATACCAAGTACATGCTGATATGGTACGAGTTCCACCCAATGAACTCAATGCAACAATTGCACTTTGGCCTTTCTCCGCTTGGGGGATAGATGTCATCGGCCCAATCGAACTCGCCGCTTCAAATGGGCACAGGTTCATTCTAGTGGCCATAGACTATTTCACAAAATGGGTTGACGCCACATCTTACAAGGTCGTCGCAGGTTTCGTTAAGGATCATATTGTTTGTCGATTCGGGTTACCAGAATCGATCATTACTGACAACGGTGCCAACCTTAATAGTGATTTGATGAGATCCATGTGTGAAACCTTCAAGATCAAGTACAAAAATTCCATGTCATACAAGCCGCAAATGAATGGAGCTTTGGAAGGCCGCCAATAAGAAAATCAAGAAGATATTAAGGAGGATAGTAGATACTCACAAACAATGGCACGAGAAGCTAAAATTTTCCCTACTTGGATATTATACCATGGTTCACACATCAACCGGGGCAACTCCTTATCTGCTGGTCTATGGTAATGAAGCTATTATTCCTGCCGAAGTAGAAATCCCTTCTTTGAGAATCATACAAGAGGCTGAACTCAGTGATGTAGAACGGATACAAAGTCGCTATGAACAATTGGCTCTCATCGATGGGAAAAGAATGAATGCGGTATGTCACGGTCAATTCTACCAGAAAAGAATGTCCAAAGCTTTCAACAAAAAGGTCAAGACTAGACAATTCACACCGGGACAGTTGGTGCTAAAGCGGATCTTCCCGCGTCAAGATGAAGCCAAAGGGAAATTTTCACCCAATTGGCAAGGGCCCTACACAATTCACAGAGTATTAACAGGAGGAGCACTTATACTTGCAGAAATGGATGGAGAAATTTGGCCGAAACCTATCAACTCAGACGCCGTCAAGAGATACTATGTTTAGATCTTTTACATTTCTTCATCTGATGTAACTGAACTACGCTTGACCTAATTCCCGTTTAAAAGGGGATACATAGGTAGCCCTGTGGGTTCGGTCACATCTTAATAAAATCTTCATTTTCTCCATGATCAGAAACTGGGGCAGAATTTTGAGGAGGACCCTAAAAATTCTAAAGCAAGTCCAGCCAACTTCGTCATACGCAGAAGAGTCAGAGAATGTCTTTTAAACTGGGGCAGAATTTTGAGGAGAGCCCCACAAAATTCTAAAGCAAGGAGGTCGCAATATCTCTAAAATATGTCACAGTCATTGGTTCATCTAAATTACTTAATATTGCATACTACTATATTTTAAATAACTACATTCATCAAACGCACACATGTTTTCGAAAACTTTATTTCTATAACAGCCAGATGCTGTCTAGGGTAACTCAAACTAGATCTCAAGACAGGAGCAAAAACAACGCGAGAAGGTAAAAGCACGGACCAACCTCCCCCCCCCCCCCCCCCCCCCCCTCCNTCTTTGGACGCAGACACAGTAAGATAACAATGTCTACAGATACATCTGGTCACTACCTTCAAGATAAGAAATTATCTATCACCAAGCATCTCCAGCTAAGAATTACCCTACTTTCTCACTATCACTCATCGTTTTCTTGCATGAGGCTAAGCATTGCCTCCTTAATTGCACAAGGCTAAACACTGCCTTTCTTTGCATGAAACTAAGCATTATCTCCTATTTGCATGAGGCTAAGCACTGCCTCCTTAACTGCACAAAGCTAAGCACTGCCTTTCTTTACATGAGACTAAGCATTGTCTCCTATTTGCATGAGGCTCCTCCTTAACTGCATAAGGCTAAGCACTGCCTTTCTTTGCATGAGGCTAAGCATTGTCTCCTATTTGCATGAGTCTAAGACCTGCCACCTTAACTGCATAAGGATAAGCATTGCCTTTTCCACATGAGACTAAGCATTGTCTCCTATTTGCATGAGGCTAAGCCCTGCCTCCTTAACTGCATAAGGCTAAGCATTGCCTTCTTTGCATGAGACTAAGCATTGTATCCTATTTGCATGAGGCTAAGCCCTGCCTCCTTAACTGCATAAGGCTAAGCATTGCCTTCTTTGCATGAGACTAAGCATTGTATCCTATTTGCATGAGGCTAAGCCCTGCCTCCTTAATTGCATAAGGATAAGCATTGCCTTCTCCACATGAGACTAAGCATTGTCTCCTATTTGCATGAGGCTAAACCTTGCCTCCTTAATTGCATAAGGCTAAGCATTCCCTTTTTTGCATGAGACTAAGCATTATCTCCTATTCGCATGAGGCTAAGCCCTGCCTCCTTAACTGCATGAGGCTAAGCATTGCCTCCCTAATCCTACAAGGCTAAGTACTGCCTTTCCTCATGATCAAATGCTATCTCCATTATGCCATCTACGACCTGACATTACCCTCTACTCACCCAGGGCTAAGCATTGTCCTCACATTACTCAAGACTAAGCCTTGTCTTTTCTTGTCTTCGCATATGACCAAACAACATGTCTTTGCATTTCATGGGCTGAACCATTTCCATCTTGTCCGAAGGCGTCATAGTCTGAATGCATCATCCTCATAGCCGAAAAATAACATTTCATGGCCCGAGGATCTCTCAAAAGTGCATATCATTATTCAAAGGCGTCATGGTTCATAGGTACCATTCTCATGGCCCGAGGACATCATTTCATGTCCTGCGAACCCCTTATCACATGATGGCCCAGGACGTCATGGCCTAAGGACATCATCCTCACCGTCCAAAGACAACCTTCATGGTCCGAAGGGAATTTGCATCATGTTTAAATTCTCGCAATAATCCATATATACTTGCATGCATCGTGTTTTAAGTTTTGCAAGAAATCCAGGAAGTAATCATTCTCCTAACGGGAGCAATCCTTGCTCCGATTTCCGTTCACAACGTTCACATCCTGCAATTATTTCAAACATAACCAACCACCACCAGTTACCCACTTTTACTCGATAACCGTTCAGATACTCGTCCTGAGAGACATCCGTAACGTTTTAGACTCACATTCATGATTCTGTATAAACTCATATGATATTGTCCTACCCTAAAGAACCCTTTCCGAAGCATACGACCATTCCTATAACAACTCCATCGGTTCAGTTCACCGTTGGATCTAAAACTACAAACGACCTGATTCCTGTAACCCCAAGGATATGTAGGAAACTCAGGACCAGGGTTCGGCCTCAATTTTTCAAATCACCTCATTCGGTAAAAATCTGTTATCATTTTCTTTACCCGATAACTCTTTCATCATTTCCGGGTAAAGAGGGGCAGTTGTTGATACACAATTTTGCCCTCACAGATTTTTCAAATAATATATATAATTTCAAAATATCATTTTGAATTATTATTCAAATTTTATAAAATTTACACAATCACTTCTTATAATTTTCCATAATTTTAGAGATTTTAAATTAATTTTGTTGCATTAATTTGCATAATTTTTTTTAGTAATTACTCTTTTAAATTATTTGTGATGACTTAATCACTTAAAATTATTATTTTGCATCCCTAATACATTTTTTGAAATATTTTCACTCCATTTATATAATTACAATTGTTTTTTTAGGCTATTCACATAAATTTGCAATAATAGCCTACATTTGCATTCTTGTTGCAATTGGCATTTCATTTAGGGTAAAAAATAATATTTTTACATTTCTTTTAGTCTTCTATTATTGTTTAAGTAGTATTTTTATATATTTATTTAGCTATTTTATTAAATTATTTCCCCTTTAATTTCTATTTAAAAGCTGGCCCAATTTTTAACTAATTTTCGGACCTAATTAGCCTAGTACCTTAGCCCAATAACCCCATCCCAAATCAAGCAACCCTTCTAACCCAACCCGGTCGCGACCCGTTTAATTAACCCGCCCCAACCCCTATTTAAATCCTGACCGTTGATCTCTAAGATCAACGACCCATAATCAATCCCCC
This sequence comes from Nicotiana paniculata, assembly GCA_005239505.1. Taxonomy (NCBI): domain Eukaryota; kingdom Viridiplantae; phylum Streptophyta; class Magnoliopsida; order Solanales; family Solanaceae; genus Nicotiana; species Nicotiana paniculata. The sequence continues at coordinate 43,116 of ML310689.1, forward strand.
CCTTTTAAATTACCCAACCCCAAATCCTAATCCCATTTTCCTCTCACCCAATGCCCTGAAACCCTCCCCTCTCTGAAGAACCCTAATCACCGCCTTACTAAAACTCTCCGAATCCATCTCAGACATGGATTCTTTCCACGACCTGCTTACCTTATTTGTATTATCTCGTTACCATTCACCCGTTCGTGGTATTACTTAGTACTTGCCCGATCTTGGAAAGTACTACCTCTAGGAATCAAGTGTAATCATCCTTAACCCACAAGATTCAGACGAAAATCCGTCTGTATACACTCTCAACAGGATCGTGTGGGTTTGATTCATCGATATTCTTGGCTTATTTTTTGACCATTTGCCGACTAGGGTTTGTCCGATTTTTTTTTTACCTATTTCTACTAGGAATAGGGTATGCATGTGACTTTCCTTATTCTTGCTTAAATTTGACTGATTTTCTTTCTCTATTTGTATTTAATTGATTGTTTTCCATATCTTTTCTTCCAATTTTTGTCACTATATAAACCCCTCCCCAGTCCCCTCTAAGGCAGACTTGGAAAAATCAATTTTCTTCACTAAAATTGGGGCTTTTGCTACCCTCTTTCTCTATATTCTGCATTGGCCGGCTGAAAGCTAAGGCCATTAACACCTTGTTACTTAACCTATTCTTGGTGCGAGCATTGCCCTGAGTTCATCGAAGCTCTTGGGAACTTCGACGCATTGGGATTCTGGGTTTTCTGTGGGAGTTTATTCTTTACTGTTCTTCGCTTAACCGGTAAGCCACTTGACTTTTGCACTTTCATTCTTATGTGTCCTTGACTTACATGTGTTCTCACCCCTGAAATACATGCCTTAGTATTTTTCTGGGTTACTTTTATGCACGACTCTGTTAACTTTCACTTGTTTTAAGTCTCCCTAGCATTTGACTTCTCCTAGTGCTGCTAATTATGAGATTGTTTAGGTCTAATTTGGATAATCTGACCTCCTTAAGTTCGTTTAATTAGTGTGTTGGTGATTGAATGCTTACTTGCTTTATCCTGAATATCTGTAATGAATGCTTCACACTTGTAATGACCTATGTTAGGGCGTCCTCTGTTAATTATGACATGTTTCTCTACTATTTTGTCACTCAACATGCTCTCTCTCAATCTTGTACCCCTCTAGGGATTGTTTGAGGTTTTAGAACAATCATCTCAGTTTGTTTGAACTGCCTTGTGATATTAGGATGAATCTCTAACATAATCTGGACCTTCTTTAGGTAATTAGTCTACTGTGTCGATGCTAGAATACCTACATGTGCTATTTAACATGAGCTTACTTTTCCACTTTGTTCTGAATCTATGTGATGTTTGTCTTACATACATAATGTGTTTTAATCTGTGATAAAACCTTTTCTATCAACTATGATCTTGCTTCATGCTAATATGTCCCTTGGTATGTCTGTGGCTTACCTAATTCCCTGTTCCTTCAATGGTTACTTGGCTTGTCATAATGTGTGTTCTCTATTGTGTTTCAATGCAGTATTGCTTCTTGATGGAAGCTAACATGTCTGTCTTATGACACTAGGATGTATACTTATCATAATTTGGACTCATATCTCAAATAATTTAGTATTGTATATCTGTGCATGATAACTTATGTCAAATCCTGCAAACTTGTTCCTTCCCTAACTCTTTCAATATGTAGTTGTTATGTGCTACTTTGCTAAATGTTGAAATTCTACTGAACAAGTCCTGTGACCTGCTTGATTAGTTTCTCTGTATGCTCAACTTGGCTATATCTACTTTAGGTTATAAGTGTATCCCCTTAACTTCTGTCAACTCTCTTATTTATTACTTATGTTGTTCTGAACTTCTCATTCTTAGCAGGCTAAAAGCCAAGGCTACCTAAGGTTCTATTATTCGCCTCCCTAGTGTGAGCACTGCTCGGGGTCCAATTGAGGCTCTTGAGAACTCTGACACACTAAGGCTTAGTCCTTAGTCATTCCCTAAATCTCAAACTATTCCTATTCACCCTATTCCATCCTGTTATTTGTTGTGTACCTGAATTGGCTAATTTAAATGGTGCAACACTTGGTACTATGGTCGAGTAAATTGACTTTGGGCTCCTCTATGGATTCGTGAGTCGTGTGTTGAATGTGGCTCTTTGTTGAAGGCCTGGGTATGCTGTGTAAAATTTACTGAAGGTCCATACAATGTTGGGTATTTTTATTTGGTCATATTGTAGGCCTATTATCACTATTGTGTAACATTTGTATTTCTACTCATTATTGGGCCTGTAATAACCTTTTGTATAAACAATTGGGGTGTTAGTAAAAGGGGGAAATGGGTAGAATTTGATATTTACATGCAAAGTGGGTAGATAACATGCCTATAGGACTTGGTAATTTTATTTGCTATGTGTGGTGTTCATGTGCACTGTAGAAAGCATAACATTAGCAGAAGCACACACACACACGCACTTCCTGCTCGCAAACCCCAAATGTTGAAACTATGTTTATTGTTATATGTTATTAGAGAACATGCCTATAGGAATTAGTTTCTTATCGATGTTTCTGTCAATTCTCATCACCTACTATAAATCATTCCTATAGGATTGCAATCAATCTATTTGGCACTGTTCACCTAGAAATTATGCCTATAGGACTAAGTATAACAATAAAATGAGTTCAAAGCGTCAACTGTTAGAGATCCTGCCTATAGGAAATAATTGCTCGTTAATTGGTTAATACTAGACTACTAGCGTCACTGTTAGGAGAACCTGGATAATTCTGGGACTTTTCCCAGCAGACTTTGCTATACTCAACTGCGTAGATCACCTAGGCATAACACATATAGGATTGATAACTTAAAACTTTCAATAATTAGCTTGTAATACCGGCGCAATTCTGTCTATAAGACATATCCTGCATCCGAAATTACCTGCATACTTTAATCGCCTAGAAAACATGTCTATAGGGTTAAGATTCTGGATTCTGTAGATTCCTAATTGACATATGTGTTTGCGTGCACTTTCTGCTTAAGTGTGGAGGTCAATATGATCCTTTAATTGCTTGTATGTGAAGTCTTTATATGTTTTGTTTGCCACCTAGTTTTGCACTTTTGAGCCGCCTAGATAAGGTCTAGAACCATCCAAATAGAGGTCCAAAACCTCCTGGACGATAGGTATGGGACGGGTAATGCACGACTTAGAATTGAATTAGAGCGCTCTTAGGCAAACAACTTTAACATAGTAATCGCGTAGCAGGAGATGATAGTCTGTACCCGCTGAATAATATGAGTAACACCCTATCTCAAGGGAGTTATGAAATATTATTTATGTTGCACAGGTGATCCTTTAGGCTAAAAAAACTTAGGACCCTCCCTCCCCCCTTCTTTCTTTTCTATTAGAATCAAAATAGTTGTACCTCTCTATACAAATCTCTTCATAATAAAATTCTTAGATTCGGTACTCTCTTAGCTTACTTGATCACATTGACTAATCCATATAATTTAAGTTCGTCCGGGACCCACAGTTGTGGACCTCGAGGAGTGCCTAACACCTTCTCTTTGTGGTAACTTGAGCCCTTACCTGATCTTTGGTGATATAGACTAATTAAACCAGAGTCATTTACAATTAGGTGCCTTAACACACCTTAAAAATTATTAGGTGGCGACCCTCCTCTTTTAATACCTCCTTAAAAGAGTTGTCACACGTCAAAATCTGATTTTACGAGAAAAAAGGGCGCGATACCGCCCTCATATTATGAATCCAGGTTCGTCCGAGTAGGCGTTGTATCTCATATCCCCTCGATCACATGGAACTTTTTTTTTGAACGGTTCCGGCTATGTTTACTGGAAAGATGATTTCAGCCTTGGTAGTTTCACTTGCCATGTTGAAGCCATTGAGAACCAGAGCTGCGGGCACAATCTGATCCTGCAGGCCGAGTTTCTCCACGACCCTCGATCGAATAATGTTGGCCGAGCTCTCTGGATAAATTAAAACACGTTTAACCTGAATTTTTATTCATAAGAATAGAGGTTAACAATGCATCATTTTGGGGTTGTGAGATCCTCTCTGCTTCCTCGTCATTGAAAGACAAGGTCCCTTCTGGTATGTAGTCTCAAGTTCGCTTTTCCCTAGTGATCAACACCTTAGTGTGCTTGAACACGGATCCCTATGGTATGTCGACCCCACCAACGATCATGTGAATCACGTGTTGTGGTTATTCCTATTCGTTCTTCTTGTTTGTGTCCCTGTCTCAGAAGTGGTTTTTAGTTCAATCGCTCAAGAATTCTTGAATGTGGCCCTCGTTGAACAGACGGGCTACCTCCTCCCTTAGCTATCTTCAGTCTTCGGTTCTATGACCATGAGTGCCATGGTACTTGATATTTGATTATGATTCCTTTGTTCCAGATCGTTCTATAGGGGTCTACGCCATCTATCATCCTTGATCCGTCCAATGGCTGATATAATTCCCGATGCATCGATGCTGAAGTTGTATTCTGATAGTCATGGTGCTTCTGTAGGATCAACGTGTTGATCGAAGCCACTCTTACTCATGAGCCCTCGGGAGATCTGTCCTTGATCATTCCTTCAATCACTTCGAATGAGGTTACGTCCCGGGCTGCTGTTTCTATGATATGCGCCGTATGGTTGATATCGATCTCTGTTCGATCGGGGTTCTTTGTCGATGTCCCTTTGAATTCTGCCGACGGGCCTGTTTGGATAAACGGAATCGGAAGGGGTCCCCAACTGATCATCCTCGACCCTGATTTTTTACTGGTACTGATTATGCACATCGACCTAGGTCACAACTGGATACTCGATTAAATTTTGCTTTAGCTGTCGTGATGATACCGAACTTCGTACGTTCAAACCTCGAGTAAAGTCTTGGACAAACCAATCATATGCGACCAGGGGTAGGTCCGTTCGTTCCATCTGGAACCGAGATACAAATTCCATTAACATTTTTTTATCATTCCGTTTCACTTTGAAGAGGTCCAACTTCCTAATCGCGACCTTTACTGCTCTGGCGTGTTCTTTGACGAAGGAATCTGCAAGCATGGTGAAGGAATCAATGGAATTGGGCGGCAAATTGTGGTACCATATCATCGCCCCCTTCAATAAAGTTTCTCCAAACTTTTTCAGCAGAACAGACTCAATCTCTTCATCCTCTAAGTCATTCCCCTTTATTCTGCATGTATAAGAAGTGACATTTTCATTAGGGTCAGTGGTCCCATTATACTTGGGAATTTCTGGCATGCAGAATTTCTTCGGGGGAAGGCTTCTGCACGAACTTCTTCGAATCCAAACCTTGCAGAATTGATGGTGCCCCCGGTATTTGATCAACTCGGGAGTTGTATGTTTCTACCTTTTTGTCATTTGCCTCGATCTTCTTTTCCCCCGATTCGATTTGATTTGTGAGCTCCTTGAGCTTTTTCATAATGGTGGGGTCAGTCCTCGATTCGTTGGTGTTCGACCTCTCCGACACAGGTTTGACCCTGTGAACAGCTTCTTGTGAGGGCTCGAGTTCGACCTACTCGGTGTACATTTCTAATTTTGTAGTTGCGCTATAGCGACTTATTGAGCCTGTAACATTTCAAATATTAGTTGAAAGCTGACTTCGCCATTTTCGCCGCCCTGTGTACCTCGACCACCTAATCGAACTTCGCTGCGGATGCTATTTTCGGGATCAACGCCCAGATTTCCATTTAGGGCGACATGGGAACTGACGTCGACGAGATTTGCAATTGTTACTCCCTCGAGGCTAGCTTGAGGCACTTCGATCCCTGGGGTAGCTAAATTTCGTTTTCTCCATGAAAACCAAGGTCGTCGTCGGCGTATGTTGGTACTGCTTGTGAGTTTGACATGCTGATCCTGAAATCAAAAACACTTATGAGAACAAGCGTAAAATAGTGTGTGTTATTAGAATTAATACCAGACAATCCCTATTATCCTTAGCCTCACGGTGGGAACCAAACTGTTTACCTTAAAATTGGATAAAAACTAAACTTATATGTGATTTTAAGAACACGTGATTTTACCTAATATCAATTGGTAAATTTGATGATTAATAATAGAAATTAACAGTAATGTAAAGCAAACCAATGTTTAAATGTAATTCAGCCCTTGAGCTAGTGTGACCTTGAACTGACTGATACTAGAATAATGAAGTATATAGCAAACTGATGAACAAGAAAGTATAAGCGAGAGAGAGTGTTATATTGATTTGATATGCGAGAATAACGTACCTTAAAAATGATTAGAACCCCCTTTATATAGTAGAGGAATTTTACTTATGGTACAATTCTAATTACAGAAGGAAATTCCATGATTAGCTAAATAATCGTTCTTGATTTGATCCATTCCGAGATTTCCGCCATGATCTTTGACAAGTCACGAATATCTCGCCTTTCTGTTATTATGCTATCTTCGGTCTTGCTCGATGTCTATCCCATCTGGTCTCAATCACTACTAGTCTCGATCTCGACATGTACCTCGAATCCCAAACTCGGTAACTTATTCTCATGCCTCGGTCTGATCTATTACGGGGCCGATCTTCGATCCATCCTCCTGGTCTCGGTTAATCAGTAAAATTGGGTGGGTCCGATTTTAACCGTATACAATATGTTCTCTATAACAATACTTCGCTATAATATCCAAAAATAACCGGAACAAACAAGGCTGTTGTAGAGAGGTTTGGCTGTAGTTGTCAAAGTTTTTGCTTCTGTATGATTCAATCTCATTAATATTCAGCAAGTTTTGTGGTACTTTTCTCACAAATTCCTGTAGAAATAAAAAAATGTTATATGATTTTTTTCACATATGCCTTAGCTTTATAGACATAATTACTTAGTACCTTTGCTGGCAGGAGTAGTAGATACTATAAATGAAGAAGTCACAGGTATACAGAAGTTGGTTCAGATAATATCGTTATAAAGATGTTATATTTATTAAAAAAAGTCTCTTTGGGTCATTGTTTTTTTCTTTTTTGTTTACATCGGTTGAATTTTAGGCTAATATTAGTGGAAGAAGAATGCAAATTAAATTTATGGAATTTGGTTTGGAAAAATGCACCATATGATACAACCCTCTAAGATATTCCCACTGTTCTTCTCCTGCTACCTTCATTCCTTCTTCATAGAGTGTCATGACTTGTATATATAGTGATGGGTTTAAGGTTTCACAGTCTTATATTTTGATGATCTAACGAACTTCTTTTCTAGAACCAGATAAAGGACCTGATGCATACTTGGTACAATTCTTCAACTATGGACTTTATCTAATATGAGATGTATGACTTAGCTACACAAGAACCAATTCAGGGACCTGATCCTCTGGAGTTTCCCTGACAGAAGTACGAAGTCAACTCTCTAGCTGGAAAGTTGCTGCCTGCACACGCTACAGTACGGAACAGTGCAACAGTCAAGTTTATGTGGAAAGCTTTTTACCTACCATGCTTACATCATTGTAAGATATGTCACATATGTATTATTAACATAAAGGAAGGTAAAACAAAACTTGAATATTTTGTGATATTCACTCAACCATTGAAGATCTGATAGAGCATTGAAGTCACAAGTGTATCAAGAACAAAGTGCAACACTACTACGGACCAGTTCCATAACAAGTCTTGTGTATGTCCTTAGTTGAGTTGTATCTTTGTATTTGTTCTTCATTGTAATTCCTAAGTTGCTTATCTAGAAGCTTTTACTAGGAACCTCCAAAAACCATAAAACCTTAGAGTTTGTGTCGTGACTAGAGTTAGTCATGAGTTGAAGTCGTTGTAATAAGTATGTTGCAAAGCGGCTTGTAATATGTGTATTATAAGTTAGTGTGGTTGAAGTCTTTGTAATAGAGTTATTACAAAGTAGCTTGTAATAGGTGTATTACAAGTTAGTAAGGTTGAAGTCTTTGTAATAGAGTCCTTACAAAGTGGCTTGTAATAGATGTATTGCAAGTTAGTGAAGTTGAAATCCTACTAGTGTAGGTCGTGATTTTTATCCCCTTGAGTAGGGATTTTTCCACGTACAAATCCTGTGTCTCATTTACTTACTGTTTCATTAGATAGTACTACGGGAACTGTTATAGGACCAAGTCTCTATACAGTTTGGTGGACTCATACATTCTATCAAGTGCTATCAGAATATATTTTTTCTAAAAGGTTAACACCTAAAAAGGATCTCCATGGCTGCTCGGTCTCACATCCAACTTATATAGAGTGCATATTCTCGGTCTCACATCCAAATTTCTTATCAACCTTCAAATGTAGCTAAATTGGTTTTGCCAGGATAATCAAAAACTGTCCTTAAAATCAAACGCAAGTTCCGCTATTAGACCGGTGTTTATATTACTGGCAAACAGAGCTGTCAGTTATCATTTACAGTAATCATTGGTGTAAGTGGAGTAAAACAAACTAATACCCATCCCATTGTTAATAGACGATTGTACATACGGAAAGAAATTAGCCAAAAGCAAGCGCTAAGAAGTTTTAGCGGTGGCGTTCAGCAGACAAGGACGTTTTCAAACAGCAGCGGTCGTAGCGGAGGAAGAAGGCTGAGAAATGGCCTGAATTTTATATAGCCCTATTTTTTCAGCTGCTATAATGTTTCAACTATTGAATCTTAATTTACTTAAAAAGAATGATAAAATTCCAATTTTGAGATATATTTTAGGTATTAAGCCTTAGTAATATGTAAGGTACAGTTTTTCAGTTTAAGTTTATATACATTATTGTTTAAAAAAATTGTATCATCACGTTACATTTACTTGATGTAGTAGTTAAAATGTTTAACTTTTCAAATTTTAAAATTTAACAACTAAAAAAAGGCTTACTTGTAGATTCTTTTTTGCATGAAAAAGTCATTGGCAAAATACATAAGTTAACACCTGACCTTTGGCCCAAATCCCCCTTACACACTTTTTGTGGACGATAATAACATTACACATACAACGTTTCTAAAGTGTATCTAGTACACACCTCTTCTGACCAAGTCCTGTAAAAACTTCATCCGTGTATTTCACGTGTTTGACTTTAGTTTATAAACTTGACCCACTTATTTTTTACCTCTTATATTATAGTAACCAACCCGATCCTACCTGACCCATCAGATAAAAAGGATTAATACTAATTTACCGCAAATTACTCTCATTTCTCGATACATCTCGAAGGAGTTCTGGTGAAAGTGATTCCCGCGACTATCTCAAGCAAGGCTTCATCTTGTATGGGAGGTGGATTTATACGATTTTAGGTTAGTAATTTTCTTCTCCTTGCATTACCCGTTTATTTCGTAGTGGGTGGGTTGAACCTAGTTTTTTTTTGAAATTTCTTCTATTTGTTTTAGGGTTTTCGAACTTTTAAAAAGGAGAATCTTTCGTCATTGTCGATATTACTGTGAGTTGTCGTGTTTTTTCCTTTAATGATAGTTTTATTTATAAAAAGATTTACTTTGTGTTTGCAAACCGTGTGTAAAGTTAGGGTTTAAGTGAATATTGTAATAGCATGTCTTTGAACAATGTGATAGGCTCTTCTCTTTGTCTCCACTTTTGTATTTCATCTGTATTTCTATATTTTCAGTTGTTGCATGTGGCATCCGATTTATTTTTCCTTTTTGTTTGTTTGCAGAAAATATCTTTTAAATTGATTACACTCAAGTGGTACCATGATGGGGTCTTAGTTCCTCGTAACTTTGCTCGTTATGTGGGTGGTAGTCAAACATTGACTTTAGATGTAGATGTGGATTTACTGTCTTTTATTGAACTGATGAACTACACTAAGGTATATGAATTTAAAAATGTGGCTGAGCTGTATATTGTCCAATGGATATGACAGATAAATTGGTAAATATTCTCACAGACAAGGATATATTAGACATTTGTAATGAATTGGAAGATGGGAATACCTTAGATATTTATGTGAATCATGTTGTCCTTTTAAATGTTGTTGACATAAATGAGGCTAGTAAAGGGGTTGGTGAGAGTAATAGTGGAGCTTTTAAGAGCACTGTTGTCTTAGAAGAAGAAGAAGAAGATAGTGAATCAGAACCTGCCCCTGCCCTTGTCCCTGCACCTGCACCTGCCCATGCTCCTTCAAGAGAACAAGAGAGTGAAATAAATAGTGAATCAGATGATGATAAGGGTGAGGATGACAATGAGAATGATTCAAACTTTGATAATCCTGATAGTGATGAGAGTGATGGAGTAAATTTACATGTTCCTGATGATAATGATTATGGATCTGATGTTCATGTAGAATTTGCAGAGTGTAGGGACGAACTGAGGAAATATAGGAGGAAAAGGAGTGAAAGGCCAAAAGATAGGGGTGATATTAACCTAGGTGATGCAGGAGTTGATATTGGTTTTGATGAATTAAGAACTGGTAGCAAGCAAAATAAGTACACAAGCTTAGTAGGGACAAATGAGCCTTATTTTGGGTCTTCTGATGTTGAAAGTTTTCCTTTATATGCTGAATAAGAATTTGATGAACAACATAAGGAAAGAATGGATGTCAAGAGGAAGAAGAAAGCCCTGATATTTGATCCAACTGTCAAGATAATAACCTGGGAGTTGGGGCTGACTTTTTAGAGTGTTGATGAGTTTAGGTTGGCTGTTACTAAGTATGCAATTCAGAAAGGAGTTCAAATTGAAAAGTATATTAATGAACCTGGTTGGGTGAGGGTAAAATGCATGCACCCAAAATGTCCATGGCTGTTGGCTGCAAGCAAAGATGGAAGATCCAACAATTTTAAGGTAAAAAAGTATTGTCTTGTCCACAAGTGTTACAAAACAAATAAAAACAAGCTTTGCAACTCTAGATACCTTGCAAAGCATTACAGGGATAAGATTGTGTCTTAACCAAACATGAAAGTTTAGGAGCTGAAGAAACTCATTAAGGATGAACTGGACATGTATGTTGGTAGGTCTACTGTCCATAGATCTAGAGCAAAAATTCTGAAGGAGATAATAGGCGATGTACATGCTGAATTCAAGAGTCTATGACTTTAGAGATATTTTGTTACAGACAAATCCAGGTACAACTTGTGTTGTGAAGGTAGATGATCAAGGTGAAGGCAAGCTTGTCTTCAATTCATTTTATGTGTGCTTCTATGCTATGAAAAAAAGGATGGTCTGAAGGTTGCAGAAGGATAATTGGCCTTGATGGATGCTTTTTGAAAGGCATTTGTAAGGGTCAACTGCTTTTAGCAGTATCAAAATATGGCAACAATCAAATGTTCCCTATTGCTTGGGCCATTGTAGAGGTTGAGAGCAGTTTCACTTGGACATGGTTTCTGAAATGTGTGAATCATGACTTAGAGCTTTAAGATGGAAGGGATCTCACTATCATGTATGATATGGAAAAGGTGATTTCATTGCTGTCAATATTTAATTTTTCTTATTTCTATTTCTGTTGGCAACTAATATATTCTTCTTATGTTACAGGGATTGCTTAAAGCTGTATCAAAAGTGTTGCCTAAAAGTGAACATAAGTGGTGTGCCAGACATATATTAGCAAACTGGTCCAAATATTGGAGAGGATTAGAGAGGAGAACAACTTCTGGAGGTGTTCTAGAGCATCATGTGTGGCAAAATTGAATTTTCACCCGGACAACTTGAATATGCTTGGGAATGGGATATGTGAGAGCCTCTTGAAGTATAACAAGGACTGGTGTAGAGAATACTTCAACTGTGACATGAAATGTGATATAATTGACAACAATATGTGCGAGACCTTTAATGCTTGGATACTTGCTTCTAGACACAAGACAATCATCACAATGTTGGAGGAAATTAGAGTGAAGATGATGGAGAGAATAGGAAAGTTGAGGGAGTTTGCATGATACATGGATATGTGATATAACCCTAATTGTTATGAAAGTGTACCGTGATAACATGGCCTAGTATATGAGGTGTACTATCAAATGGAATGGTGAATATGACTATGAGGTTAAGGATACCTCATTAAGAGTGGTATTGAAGCACTGTGTGAATATGTAAACTCAGACTTGTACCTGTAGGTCATGTATGCTGAAGGGAATCCCTTGTGCTCATGCAATTGCTGCTATGCACTTTAAGAATATTGAGCCAATTAACTACATATCTTATCGGTACCACAAATCCACTTATCTGAAGGCATATTCAACATTTATCCAGCCTGTGCCAAACATGAAGATGTGGCCAACATCTACCAATCCACCAATTCAACCCCCACCAATTAAAAGATGTCTGGTAGACCAAAGAAGAAGAGAATAAACTGAACATCCTAAGTCTGGAAAGCTTTCAAGAAGGGGCATGAAGATAACATGTTCAAACTGCGGTGGCTATGGACACAACAAAAGGAGCTGCCCCAAGAAACCAAGGCCTGCAAATTCTATTTCTGAAAATGCTTCATATAGAGAAAGATATGGAGGAAGAGGAAGAGGCAGAGGAAGAGGAACATGAACAACTGCTCCTAGAGATTCAACTACAACTACTTCTGCCCCTGATGTTGCTGGCAGAGGAAGAGGAACTGGTAGAGGTAGAGGAAGTAATACACCTTCAGCTTCAACTACTTCTACCTCTGGAATAGGAAGAAGAGCTGGTAAAGGTAGTGGAAGAGGAACTAGAAGTTCTGAGTTTGGACTGTTTCAATCAAGCAGTGGGTTCACAAGTTTTTCTGTAAGTACTTCAAACTTAACTTTATATCTTGTTTGCTTTAATAACTTTACTAAATATTTTCTGTTTTGGAAGTCTGGTGGAGGTAAACCAAGAGTGGTTTCTCATGGTGGTGAAAAGAGGTCCTCAACAGATATTCATGAATGTGCCTACAATCCAACAAGTGAAGTAAAATGGAATGCTAGACCAACCATTACTAGAAGACAACTTTAATGAATTGTTGCATCCCATTCTAGAACTGCTGCATCTCATTCCAATCTAAGTCAAGCAAGTTCATCATCCCAGCCATTCAAGAACAACTATATGTAGTTGTGTATCGAATGTTGTTATTATGACTGATAAGTTATTTTGAAACTGTTGTTAGGTTATTTTGGAACTGTTATTAAGTGGTGTATTGAATGTTGTTATTTTGTTAAGGCAGGCTACTGTTATTTTGGTATGTTGTTAAGATATCAACCTATGTTTTTGTTAAAGAAGACTACTATTAGGTGACTATAATGAACACCTTTACTCTATGATGAAATGTGTTTTAAATTGAAAATTTCTGAGGAGATTCATCTCTTTAGTGTTACTACTTTAGTATTTCAGCATTTGAGCTGTATTTTAGGCAATAATTTCAGCCACTATTTAACTGTGTAAGCAGTGTATTATCTGCATTTTTAGCTCACATAGCAACAACCACAAACCAAACAACATTAACAGTTGCAAAAAAAAATCATTCATTTCTAACAAAGGGATACAAAATCCACCAAAAAGCTTCGTTTATTTTCTTACATTATACAACAATCTTTAGAACTACCAAACACAATCAACTTCAATACAATTACAATTAAAATTAGCACACACAATTTCCTCCAATTTCTTTGATTCCTATTTTCCGCATCAAACGCCTTATTCTTCTTAAGCAGCCCCAAAATCACAATTTTCAAGTGTTCTAGAGTTGGGGGATCAAACCACACAAAGAAATTACATGGTGACCGACTGTCCTTCTGAAAATCGAAGAGAAAAAATTATTAAGGAATATAAAATTGATTATAGAAGTACAATTGATATTTACCTCATAAAATGGACATCCGTAAAATCGACGACCCGAATTATCAACACTCATACTCCATGACTGTATCACCACAACTTCTTCACCACAATAACAAAATTTCTCAGATTATGCATTTTCCTTAACCCTAAAATTGAACCCTAGAAATTGAACCCTTATGTCGAAAAAGAGAAGGAAGAAGTAGAAGAAGATTGTAATATTGGCAGCAGAAAAATGCATAAGAGGATCAAAAAGAAGAAATTTTCTGCAAATTCGAGCTTCCAAGGAGGAAGAAGAAGGTGAATACATGTCCAATTTGAGAAGAAATGGGTTAAGGACCCTTTTATTTGTTTAAAAATGACCGTTGGAATTTGTTTCTGACCGTTAATTAAAGTAAGAAATTGTCTACTTCTACTATTTACGCGCTTCTACCATTTTGTGTTACACACACTTAGACTTGATAAAAAAAAATTTGTACGAAATATACTATAAAAAAATTATATATATAATATTATTATCGTTCACAAAAAATGTGTCAAAGGAATTTGGGCCAAAGATCACGTGTCAACTCATGTAATTTGCCAATGTCATTTGAAAGTGCTGGAATAGGCAAGGAAAAGGACAGGAATTCAAACTAGGAGTCCCTGGTCTCGTAATTTCAAGAAAAATATTGGGTAAAAGGATGCAGTACTCTCCATATACAACCTGTCACCATAAGTTTACAGGTTGGCAGTGCAGTGGACCCCTTATTTTCCCTTAACCAAATTCCTTTTAATTAAGTGAATGATAAAATGTTGACGTGGCCTCCTGGTTCAATATTCGATACAATATCACTCCTATTTATACCTCCCTTTTCTTGTGTCCTGTATTCATTTCTCCATTCATATCACATGCTTCCATCTTTTATGAACACCAACTGAGTCGGCTCACTGAGTTTGAATCGGATCCCAGTGCTTAATTAGCAAAATGGGTATTTGTACTTCGTGTGAATCTACATCTGTTGCTACAGCAAAATTGATATTACAAGACGGAAGATTGCAAGAGTTTCCGTACCCAGTTAAAGCTTCATACTTATTACAAAGAGATCCCACAATATTCATATGTAACTCCGACGAAATGGAATTTGGGGACGTGGTTTCAGCCATAAGTGCCGACGAGGAGCTTCAACCTGGTCAACTTTACTTTGCGTTGCCTTTGAGCAATCTGAAACGAAGGCTTCAGGCTGAGGAAATGGCTGTATTAGCCGTTAAGGCTAGTTCTGCATTGAATAATTGTGGCGGTGAAAAATACGGTTGTCGGCGTAAAGCTTCAGATTTCTTATCGGAAAAGGGTAAAGGTGGAGATAATAATAATGGTTCTGATGCGGCGGATTTGAGAAGAGCGAGGAGTAGTGGTGGTAGTGGGAGGAGAGGGAAGTTTACGGCGAGGTTAACTGCAATACCTGAGTAGCAAAATGTTTCATTTTTCATTTTGTGAATAGTAGAATTAGTTGAGATTAATATTCAGGAACTGCTCTATGATTAGTGGGTGGTTCAAAATTCGGCATCTACTTTTTTAGTTTTAGAATTAGTATTAATTTCTACTTGTCAGCCAATGTAGGGGTTGTATCACAATTTTACCTCTCTGAGTTTGATAAGCTATGGTGTGAAATCATAATCATACTGATTCCATGATTATATCAATTTGATTTACAAACAATTGCTAAAACTTCAATATATTTTCCTCTTTAATATAAGGTATAAATGTCTGTAGTAAGATGACGTTACTTTGAGATGATAAAGACGGAGATTGACGTTTTAAAAACTTCGGCACTTTGGTTGATACGCTACCTACGTACGCTATCTTATCGGAGCAACGAGCACAGATTATAAGGAGAAGTAAGCGATGGAAAATAATAAAATAATGAGAAGAGTTTAAATTTTATATGTTGATATTGTAATTTTCTTTTTATATTATTAGATCACTTAAAAAAAATTATAGCTGACTGTCACTTACAAACGGAATCAGTTACTTGATTGTTACAACAAATTAATGTACCTTGATATAGTAAAAATTATCCTATTAGCATATGTAAACTGTATATAAGTTTGAATTCAATAACAACAAAAAACAAATACAAACAAGAAAAAAAGAACATCTTGTTGCCATAGCCAAATCAAGCAGTGCTAAGGACTAAGGTCACAATCTAGTTGTTTGACTACTTCCTCGTATATATAAGCAGATAGAGAATTAAAATTTTATGGGTTTAATTTTAAAGTTTTTGAACTTATTTTATTTTTGATGTTACAAGATCATATCTAGTAGTTGTAACGTTTTCAATAAATTTTGACACACAAATTTATTCAGTGCATTGAGAATATTGAGTTCAAATGAACTAATACCAAGGCACTATATTCGCCTATGTCGGACATGAGTTGCAGACATCACAGATATTACAAGGATTAAGTTATAAACATATAGTCCCATATATAATTAGCTAACAAAGTAATAATGTTAATGGTTTGAACCGTGTTATAATAATCTAGTAATAATGTTCTAAAGGGGCAGCTCAATGATGAAAGAAATTATAATTTGAATCTCAAGTCATGATCAGTCATGCACTACAATCACTCTGAACTCATGGATTCCCTCTTAAGTCTTAACTAGAGTATTAATTTATAAAGAATAAATAAATAAACTAATCTAAATGAATGAGATGAATTATTGCAATAATATATAGGGTCAAAGAAAGAAAATATTGTATGAATGTGTAAATGCAAGTAGTCGCACAAATAAATTAGACGTCATCACAGATCCAGGCCAGCAATATTAATCAAGTTATACTATCAAACGGATTTAAAATTTAAAGTTTATAGGTTTTTAAATCGACTTCAAGTAAATTTATAATAATAATTAGTTTCACGATCAAGTATTTATAAATATTTAATAACCATTTTTTTTATATAAACAAAATTTGAGTAAAGTTATTGAGTTCTCAGGAACCATATGTCGTCGAACTCTAGATCCGTCCTCCATGCGTTTTTTTTTTCCTCCACGACAGACGACGGTATACTTTGCTTATCTTTATACAAATTTGACAGGATAAATGTGGTAGATGATGTCGCGTTGGTTGTGTCATGAATGAAAGATTTAAAAGTACTATCACTACATTTATTTTTCAATTTTGTTTGACTTCGACAATGAAATTATTAGTTACATATTCTTTCGAGGTCTAATTTCACTAATGCATCACAACTATTTTCACAAGGTTATATCTACAAACTGCAACTCCAAGTCTCCAATTATGGGCTAAATTACATTTTGCTTTCTCCACCGTACTTATTACAATTATGGTATCAGATAAAATACTTTTTTCGTTCTAACTTATGTGAATTTGTTTGACTGGATATGAAATTTAACAAAAAATAATTTTTTTAAAATTTATGGTCTTAAACAAGTCAAAAAACTTCTTATTAAAGATAAAATTAGAAGTTCAAGCTAAATTCTTTTTAAATTTATAAAGAAATTATTTTTTTTGGAACGAATAAAAAAGAAAATAAATTCATATAAAATGTAACGGAGGAAGTAACAGGAGAGAAACCTGAGAAGAGAGAGCGAGGCTAGCGAATCTCAACTCTCTTACAGCTGGAACCATGTCATAGTCTTTATCTACAGTATGACATTTGTTTTTTCCTCTGCATGTGGAGAATTACCTCAGTGTTTATACATTAAAGAATAATGGCCATAAAATTTTCAATTCAACTTTCGAGTGAGCTAGCAAACAAACAACGCGACAATACATGCCTTTACCACAAGTTGCATTTTGAAAATTTTGACTTCTGAGGACCTATCAAATGAATTATTCATATGATACATACGACATTATTAGAATGAAAGAGGTGGGGATCTCTTCCCATAATTAGAAAAGAATGGTAGCGAGGCTAATTAATATAGGTAGATGTTTTAAGCAAAGGTGATTGGTGAAGGCTGGACCCATTTTCGTTTGATATGCTTCGACTCTATTATCATTACATCACCAATTCACCATCAAATCTCGAGAAGAAAGGGCAAGCCAGCTAGGAGAATCCGATGCTTCACGTATTTCAAGTAGATAGAAGTTTCTAAAATGAGGTTTTTAAATAGACGATGGTTTTGTTTTTTAACCATACGATATTCCAGTCTAGAACATAGCATGTTTCAAAAATATTATAGCACATTTTTTATTCCATATATATACTTGCCCCGTACATATACAGGCTTTTATTTGCATGGGAGTTTAGTTTCTAACATGCCCCGTGTTGTTAAAATGGTGTACTTTTGGTTGAACATATAATGTGAATTCCATCATGCGTGTCAAATAGGCAGGTTGAGCTGATTTTGGACGGGTTAATATTCCGTCTAAAAATAACTTGGGCTGAGATGAGTTGGGTCAAGTTGAGCTAAAATTTGGTTTATAACCCAACCCGCACAACTCTTACCAAGCTTTAATTAATGTGTATTATTTTTTAAGAATTGTTTAATTATCAAATAATACTTTTTTATTCTTTTTGTTATGGACATATATAACATATCAAATAATTTTTTTTTTTTTTTTAATATATTTTTGTGAAGTTACTCATGGATCAATTTGAGCTAAAAATCAGCCCAACCTTAGATATGGTGAAACAGGTTAGGCGAAGATGGACTGAATTTAATAAATAAGAAAAAATTAGGGGTTTAAATTGAGTTTGGGCTCAAATTACCACCTCTATACGCAACCTTATTTTAGATCACAGAAAATAAAGTGATTTTTTGAAGAGTTTAGGCGCTTGAGTTGGCATCCATGACTCAATGCATATAGAGTTATATATTTTTTGACAGATTACCACACACCTACTATTCTTAAATGACAATGGATGTGGAGATAGCGTATACATAATTTTCTTTTATATAACAATGGATATATACAGTGGATGTAGCTTGTACGTATTGCAATTTGCAGAAGTGTACATATGCATAGTGCCATTTTTGACTTTATGGTTACAACTCATGATTAGTGTCGAGAGGGCTAGTTTTTTCTGGTGTACGTTTCGTCATTTTATTGAAAGAAGTCTTAAGGTTCATTCGCTGCTCCACTCCCTTTCTATACGCATAGTGGCAAGAGCTTCATGCCCGTGATGGCAACCCACTTTCTTAAAATCTATATGTTACTGATTCAATATAGGGACCCCTCATTAAAATTACATAAATAGTACTTCATTATTAGTGCAAGGGGATTGAAAGGAAACGAGATTCTTTTGCAGGGTAACACACTTTGTTGAAAAGGAAAAATGAAGACGTTATGTACAGCAAGTTTGTGAATTTTGATGTTTTCTTTACTGTTTGCAGTTCATCATAGTATTAGCCTCCTAATTAATTGGCTTGAATATTTTGAAGTGGTGTAAAGAAGGAAAATAATAAATGCATAATCAGTAAGGTCAAAGAATCATAATTTATCGGTGCTATACTGCCCGATAGTGCAACTTACTACAAAAATTGGGTTTCTACGATACTTTAATCGGAAAGCATTGATTGTATACAAACATGTGTGGACCGTCACAAACTTTGGCAATCTTTACTTTAATGAATGTAATAATAAAGTAGGTATATGTTTGACAAAAACGCCAAAACAACTTTTGAACCTGTGATAGGGACGATGGAGGAGTACTGATGTTTCTATGCTTGTCGCAAATATCTTATGTTTCCATAAAGTAGAGGTAAGTATAACATCCGTTCGAATTTGGTGCACAATAGAACCAGATAAATGAATAATTTTTATTCTCAGTGAAATCTTAAAATCTTTTCAAGAGATTATATCTTAAGAAGTTAAGTCAATTATATAAGGCAATTAAACCCTTTGACTAAAACTTATTTTTAAGATAAATATGGGTTACTGATAATCAAGAAAATGGAGAAAAATGAATAATAGACAATATTGCTGAAATACAGAAAATTGAAGTCAATTATATTCGAGAATCAGATGCCTTTACAAGCTGTATTCTCCTCCCTTATATATGAGATTCTTATAACGTACAACTCTTGTTATGGTTGCTCATTAATGACTAATTATGATATTAATGAGGCGTTACAAAGGATAACGGTAATTGGGGTACAGTTACATAACGTTCGAGTAATTAATTGTGGGTCTTTGAATCTGCCCGTAGCTTTGTCTAGATTCATTCTGATCGTGCCTCTCTCTTGTTTTGATCAAGTTGAGTTTCCTGTGGCTGATAAGCTCGAGGGTTTACTGAACCGTGCCTCTTTGTACCGTACCTCTTCAAAGGATCACATCCAGCTGTCGCGTTTTTCTGTGTCCACGTGACTGGCTGAGTTGTCAAAAGCTGGCTTACGTGTGAAACTCTTTTTTACCAATACAGATAGTCCCCCCACTTACCATATATTTAACGATTAATATTTGGTAAGTGGATATTCATTTATGGCGGGAATATTTTTCCGCCGCTTTTTCTCGAATCATTGTATCCTTCTCTGCACCATAGACGTCGTTTGTCACTTTCATTTAATGCTCGGCCACGTGTCCTTTTCGGATTGGTTCTGCATCTACTCGACACCATTTAGGGCTTTTTGAGGCTGTGCCAGTCCCGAAGTGACATCTTCAATTATGACTTTTCATCATTATTTTTCTTTTTTTCCTATGTTTGACGGTTGTCCTCAAGTATAAATACCTTTCTTCTTTTTTTTTGCTTCCACGAAATACTTTTCTAACTTTGTCTTTTGTAAAGAACTTTCTTCTTGCCTTTGCAAACATGTCTTCTTCAAACCAACCTCAAGGAGTAATTGGTATTGAAAATTTAACGCTATCTTCTTCTCCCTAGGAATCAGAGAGGTGGTAGACTTAGAAGTCTAGAATCCATTCCTTCGAGGGGTTCCTCTTCTCCTCAGATAGTTCCTTCTTCTTCCACTAGATCTCTAGTTTCTCCAAGGTTTAGGGTTTCTCGGTCTCTATCTAGAGGTAGAGGCGAACGCCTTCGTGAGCCTNACGTATCCTTTCACTCTAGGGTTTAGACCCCCCACTGACCCAGTTATAATTGAGTTTTGCCGCTTTTTCAATATCTGCTTAGAACAGGTTGGTTCGCTTGTGTGACGAGTTGTCGCATGTCTTAGGAGTTTGGCTGCTTTAGCCTCGGTTCCTTTTACTTTCAATCATCTTATTCATCTCTACTCTGCTACCTTATTTCATGAAAGGGGTTTTCACTCTGACTGCTAGAAGCAAAAGAGTGTTGGTAACCCCTAGAGATGATAAGGATAAGGGTTGGTACCTCCGGTATGTTGCTGTACCCACTGTTGGTTTAGTGGGTGAAGAAAATCTTCCCTTCCCTGAGAAGTGGAATCGCGCACGTGAGTATGCTTTAGTTTACATTTATTTACTTTTTCTCGTTTTGACTTGAGATGTTTTATTAACACTGTATCTATTTTTTCTTCTCTCAGCAATCATGAATACTGTTGAGAATGTCTCCGGTATTCGTGATTGATAGAAAAAATTATTGTCTGTTGCTCTTTCAGAAGAGAGATCTTGGAAGTACCTCGCTGGGAGGTATGGTTGGCATGTAAAGACCTACGGTAAGTGAAGCTCTTTGTTATTGCTTCTTTCCTTACTCGAGTCTCTTCTTTCTTTGTCGTTTAACTTTTTCCCTTTTAATAGGGTTCTCCGCTCATGGGGTGTCTGCTTCANAAATAAGAAGAAGGTGCTTCAGTGCACATGCCGCAGAGAAGGTAGGTGGTTTTAGATGATGAGCTTAAAAACTTAACCTTGCCTTCCGTGTCTGTGATTGAGCCCCCTGTCCTTGATGATGTTTCACATTCCCCTATTCATGAGGGTGTTGATCTCGCTCCTGACAATGTCCCTTTGGCTGTTGTCTTTCCTGCTTCTTTGAGAGAAGCTGTCTCGTCTGTTCCTTTGGCTATTTCAACTTCTGTTGTTGTTTTTCCCATAATTTCCTCGACTCTTCAACTCTTTATGCATGCTGCTTTGCCCATGGCTTCTCAAGATCCTCAACCCTCCGTGCATGTTGATGTTCCATCTCTTCCTGCTTCCATGCCTTCCGTTAGGGAAGTAGGGTCTTCCAGCAGAGAGATGCGGCAAGTGGTAATAGAGGTTCCAGCTGAGGGGAATCTTTCAAGAAAACGGGTGAGCCCGAAGTATGACTCAAGCCTTTGATAGGTCCCTCTGAGAAAGCAAAGATAGCTAGCCACGGTGCTCTTACATGGGCCAATGAGATCGTGCATACTTCTTTGAAGGTATGATGCAAGTTATCCTATTTCATTTTCGTATATGAAATTTACCATATCTGACTGGTTTATTTCTTGTAGATTAACCTTATAGGCATGTAGCTTATGAAGAGGATTTCAAACACGGACCAAGAGATAAAAGAGTTGCAGGCCGATATTGATAATTGGAAAGCACAGTGTGATAGCCTAAGCATTGACATGGATGCTTTAGAAGAGGAAATGAGTACCTTGAAGCTGCAGATGAGACTCATGGCAGCAGAACTGGCAGTAGAGAAGGCTTCTTACAGTCAGGCTGATAAAGATAAGAGTGTTCTGGAGTCTTCGTTCGCGGAGCAACTGCCCCGTGCATCAGAGGAGATTAGAGACTTGAAAAACTTGTTGGGGAAGAAGGAGGAATACTCAGGCGAGCTTGTGCAATCAGTCACTCGTACTCAAGAAGACCTTCGTAAGGATTTAGACAAAGCTCAAACTTTAGAGGAGTCTATTGTACCATTAAGGGCCGCCCATGAAGCTGCGGAAGCAGAGAAGGACAGATTGAGAGCTGAGCTTCAAGTATGGCGAAGGATTATGAAGATCTGGAAGAGATAGCTGTTGGTGAATTCTCACCTTGACACATTGATGGAAATGAGTCAAGAGGGTTGACCTTAGTGCTGAAATAGCTAAAACTAAGGAAGCTATGGAGAAGGCTCAACAAGGTCATAACCTCTCTTCACCTGATGGTGAGATTCCAGCCGCTCATGCCTCTTCATCCGCAGTTGCTCCCGTTCCTTCTGCCAGTGAAGTCAACCCCTCTCTTGAAGAAATTTAGTTGGTTCATCCCTCTTTTTTTTCCTTTGTATCAATTGGTGGTTACCCCCAGTTCCATCGGAGGTAAATTTGGATTTCCTTAAACTCCCCAAAGGATAACTTAGGGGCACCACAATGTATATAAAAATTTTATACGGTTAAGTATAAGTTAATACGCTGTTTTAATATATAAATATTAGTTCGAATTTTGTTGAGTTTTTGTTTCACTCTTTAAGTCTTCGACTTTTGTTGAGTTTATGCTTCACTCTTTAAGTCTTTTGCATGCTTCATTTTTCGAGGTTTTAGTTTTACCTTCGAGTTTTGCATGTGGAATGATTTAGACTACTCGTACATTTTTGTAATAGGCACGGTGTTATATTAAATGTATGCCTTTTTGTAATAGGCATAGTTTATGGAAGAGGGCCCTTTATAATTGGCATGAAGAAGACGTCTCAACTTCACATAATGCAATAGAGTGATAGGAATTTTACACATGTTTAAGAATGTTTCCAAGGAATGTTTTTTGTTTGAACTTCCATGACATTTTACATGTGTTTGATTATCATCTAAAACTCATGTTTGCAATTGTTTTTGTTTAACAGATTTGATATACTCTTATTTTTCGTAACTGTTTTTCATAGGTAACAGTTTTTCGATATTAATACAAGGAAACAACTGTTTTTTACTAGTAACTGTTTTTATAAAGATTGGGGTTTTTACCCGCAACTGTTTTGGAAACAGTTTCTAATAAGTACGAGGGAAATTTTTTCTTATTCGTAACTGTTTTTATTTGATAACAGTTTCTTGGACAAATACAAGGATTTAGATCTTTCATCCATAACTGTTTTATTTGAGAACAGTTTTTTGAATGAGTACATTGATGATGATCTTTTATCCCTAACTGTTTTTGTTACAACATCTTCGAATAAGTATAAAGATCTATATTTATTTCTCGTGACTAATATTTTGCCTTTCAACCTGAATATGTTCGAAGGTTTTTGCTTTATGCATTAGGCTTTGTATTTGGATGGCTCTTTTGATTTCTTTCGATTCTGCTTGTGTCACTTGTCTCGTTGGGTAGATGGGTCTTCAGGCTCGAGCCTTTGACTTTCTGATAGTCTTCTTTGCTTCGTCTTAGCCTTCCATACTGTATAGTCCCCCCAAGTGTTTGAGATTTGAAGAATGAAATCTCGAGCACTTGATTATTCCTTCCTTGTGGTCCTTTTCCTGAAAAGGAAAAACATTCCGGACTCGAAGGTATATAGTTTTTTTGATGATGACTGCTTAACCCTTTTAAAACGTCCATCAAAAAGTGTAACCCTAGACCGGGAATTGTGTTATTTCCTCGCGTCTTTGCAGGTCTAGTATCAATATTTGGTGATGAGTTAGCTTTATGCCTATCATCTAAAAAAGTTAGTAAAATTTTTAAATGCTCAAAATAAAATCGAACGTGTGATACCTGACGGGGGTATTCTTTTCTTTTAGAAGTAATACTTCTTTAGATGGATAGCGTTCCAGCTTGTTGGTAGAACTCTGCCGTCCATAGCTTCCAACTCATAGGCGCCTTTCCCAGCTATCCCTCGGATTTTGTAAGGTCCTTCCCAGTTTGGATTTAGCTTTCCTGCACCTGCTTCTTTCGTTGATTGAAAGACTTTTTTGAGGACGAAGTCCCCAATATTGAAGTACCTGAGATGAGCTTTACGGTTGTAATAACACTCTATGATTTGTTTTTGAGCTGCCATCCGTATCAATGTTGCTTCTCTCCGTGGTTCGAGCAGGTCTAGGTTGGTCCTTAATTCATCGTCATTTTTTCCCTCCATGGCTATTTAGAACCTTATGCTTGGTTCACAAATCTCCACAGGTATTAAGGCTTCTGAGCCATAAACAAGTGCGAACGGAGTTTCTCCCTTGGCTATTTTTGAAGTTGTTTTGCATGCCCATAGTACCGCTGGTAACTCATCAGGCCAGTTTCCTTTGGCTTTATCCAACCGCTTCTTTAGATTGTTGATGATGACCTTATTCATTGACTCAGCTTGACCATTAGCCACGGTGTGGTACGTCGTTGAAGTGATCCGCTTGATTTTCCAACTTTCGAAGAATTCTGTGATTTGCGAGCCTATGAATTGTGGGCCATTATCACACACTATTTCCTTTGGTATTCCAAAGCGGCATATTATGTTTCGCCATAAGAAGATTTTAACTTTATTTTCTCTCACTTGTTTGAACGCTTTTGCCTCTACCCATTTTGTAAAATAGTCGGTTAGCACGAGTAAAAACGTAACTGTCCTTTGGCTGTGGGAAGAGGTGCCACTATGTCCATCCCCTATTTCATGAAAGGCCATGGGGATATTATTGGATGCAATAATTCCGGTGGTCGATGCATGTTATTGGCAAACCTTTGGCACCTGTCACATTTGGATACAAAGTTCTCGGCTTCTTCTTCCATCTTAGGCCAATAGTATCCAGCTCTAATTAGTGTTTTCACTAAGGATCTCGCCCCTGAGTGATTTCCACAGTGTCCTTCGTGGACTTCTTTCATCACAAATTCCGTTTGGTTAGGTCCAATTGTATTGTGTTTGTTCGTTACTTCCGTGACTGCTGCAAGGTTAGCTAGTGCATCTGCTTATGCATTTTGCTTTCTAGGTATTTGCATTACCTTTCACGTTTTGAATTGTCTCACGAGCTCTCGAGCTTTTTCGAGATACTGTCGCATTCTAGTATCTCGAGCGATGTAAGTCCCCTGTATCTGATTTACTCCCAATTGAGAGTCACTGTTGATCACAATTTTCTCGATTGAGAGCTCCCGTGTGAGTTCAAGCCCTGCAATAACAACTTCATACTCTGCTAAATTGTTAGTTATAGGATAACACTTGATAGCTTGTCATGTCTTTTCACCCGTGGGTGATATTAAGACTATGCCTAAGCCGGCATCTTTTATATTTGAAGAACCATCGGTGAACAAGGTCCATAGGCCTGGATTAGCACCGTTAAAGAGTTGTAACTCTTTTTCTACTTCAGGTACAATGCTATTACTAAAGCCAGCAACAAAATCAGCTAGTATTTGAGACTTAATTGCAGTCCTAGGCTGATAGATTATTTCATGCTCACTTAATTCTATGGCTCACTTGGCTAATCTTCCTGACAATTCCTGTTTATGCAGAATATTTCTTAAAGGATATGAGGTCACAACGGTGATTGGGTGGCATTGAAAATATGGTCGTAGTTTTCTACATGCCATTATTAAAGTTAAGGCTAGCTTTTTCAAATGCGGATATCTAGTCTCAGCATCTAGCAAGTTTTACTTACATAATAGATAGGTGAATGTTTATCTCATGACCCAAACCGATAGGCCGTAACGGGTACCTGGTACCTTACTCAACCGAGTACCAACGTAACGTATCATTCTTATTACATCATCATATACACGTGACATACGGTCCTAATAGGCCAACATAATCATTTATAAACTCAAAAAATAGGCCGACAAGGCCGTACAATCTTAAGAGTACATAAATGTCATAAAGGTCGGGATAGATTCCCACCATACCAAAAAAAACCCGTCTAAATCATACTAACCAAACAAGCGACTCCAAAGCAAATGGAGTGCACAAACATCTTCCGCTGAGCTGATAGCCTACTTGGAGGGCTCTCGACCTGTCTATCGGGACCTGCGGGCATGGAACGTAGCGTCCCCAGGCAAAAGGGACGTTAGTACGAATAATGTACCGAGTATGTAAGGCACATAAATAAGTACATAAGAGGCATGAAAGAAATATAGAGCACATGACTCAACCCGTAAGCCTGAATAGCTTTGTAAATCATAAATTACTTTTAGCGTCATGCATATGTGATCGCACTCAACTATGTCTAATAAAAGACGAAACGGGCGTTGCAAATATAATCCGGGATATTATGCCCAGAGTCGATCCCACAGGGAAATTACGTATCAATCAGGTCTTTAGAATACACAACTTTTACTCAATCAATTCTCTCAAGACTTTTTAATATAAATTGGTG
>ML310693.1:0-23506 GCA_005239505.1 Nicotiana paniculata
ATTAAGATTAGATATAACCTTAATATTTATAGCAAAAAATAGTATAGAATTTGGGTGTGGTCAAAAAATAGTCGTTCACAATACTACATGGTGAGACGAGAGTAAAAGCACGAGGGGTTATGCCGTGCCATTTTCATATCATTATTTTATTTGATTTCAGGTTTTGGTGATTTACTTGGTTATATTGTTTCTTAATTCGGAAGATAATACTTTCATGACTTCATACTTGTCTCTTTTATGATATTTCCCCTATCACATGTCCTCTCTCAGTTAATATTCTATCATTCTTCTTGTTATTTTTTCCTACTTTATATATACTTTTACGGGGTTTTTACTTAGGTGTCTTGTTATTGCCTCGTCACTACCTCGTCGGGGTTAGGCTCGATACTTACGGAGTACACTAGGCCGGTTGTAGTCATACTATACTTCTGCACTTCTTGTGCAGATACTATTATCTGTCCCAGTGGTTCTTAGAGGTACGTCATCTCAGATCACTTTCATACAGAGACTCGAGGTAGGTCTGCTGGGGTTCAGAGACCTTGAAGTCCGCTTCCATTTCCTGCTTCTACTGTTTATCTCTTCCAAATAGTTGTATTTATTTCAGACTATGTTTGTAGACTTCTAGTTGCTTGTGTACTCGCGACTCCGTATTTCTCGTTGAATATTATTATTTTTTTTAACTGTAAAAATTGATTAATTATCTATTTCATATTGGCTTTCCTAGCAAGTTGATGCTAGGCACCATCACGACCCTGAAAGTGGGATTCCGTGTCGTGACAAAAGTTACAACTAAGTATAACAGTTAAAGTCAACAAACCATTGCTAGCAATGGGAACAAATCCTTTAATGGGAAGTACTCAAAAATTCAAACGAAGTAAAGTACCATAGCAAAGTCAGAATTAGGGCAAGTAAAGCTAGCACATAAGTGCAATATACAGACTCTCAAAAATGAAATCATAGAATTAGTTATGAATTATAACGATCCGACCGGTCGTTTTGACAGTTAGAGCCCCGATCCCCTATTAACTGCTTCCCCCGTATCTTTTTCTGCTATTGTGTCTCGCCGGGAGGGTTCGTGTTGGTTTTCGGAGTGAATTGAGACACTTAGTCTCTTAATTGGAAGCCTAAGTTGGAAAAGTCGATCGGATGTCGACTTGTGTATAAAAACCTCGGATTTGATTTTTGATGGTTTCGTTAGCCCCGTTACGTGATTGTGGACTTAGGAGCGTGTCCGGAATGTGATTTGGAGGTCCATAGTAGAATTAGGCTTGAATTGATGAAAGTTGGAATACTAACGATTTTGGTCAGTAGTGAAAATCTTGATATCGGGCTCGGAATGGAATTTCGGAAGTTGGAGTAGGTTCGCAGTGTCATTTGAGACTTGTGTGTAAAATTTGAGGTCATTCGGACGAGATTTGATATGTTTCGATGTCGTTTGTAGAATTTGAAAATTACAAAGTTCATTAGACTTGAATCCGTGTATAATTCGTGTTTTTGATATTGTTTGAAGGCTCGACTAAGTTCGTATGTTGTTTTAGGATTGGTTGATATGTTTGGTTGAGGTCCCGAGGGTGTCGGGTGAGTTTCAGGTGCTTAACGGGTTGAATTGAGACTTAGGAAATTGCTGGAGTTGTTGTATCTGGTGTAACCGCACCTGCGCACTTTGGGTCATAGGTGCGGATCCACACAAGCGGATATGGAACCGCACATGCGGTTATGGGCCTTGACAGCTGGGATTGCAGGTGCGGTGAAGGGTCCACAAAAGGGGAAGTGCATGAGTGGTTGGGGGACTGCAGGAGCGGGCTCGTGGGTGCGGCCTAGTGCTCGCAGATGCGGTCCCAGCCCATTTAAGTTGATTTCGCACCTGCGATGGATATTCCGCATGTGTGGGACCGCAGAAGCGGTCCTGGGATCGTAGATGCGGAAATCGCTGGGCAGAAAAGGGAATTTTCGAGGGTTTGAAGTTCATATCACAAAATCCAATTTGGAGCTCGGTGGAAGGCGAATTTTAGAGAGATTTTCAGGGGATCATCGGATAATGAATCCTAACTCCTTTGTGATTACATCTTACAATCTATGCTTGATTTCATCATTTAATTTCGAAATTGGGAAAATTGAGAAAAGTTCTTAGGCATAAGTTTGGGGTTTTTATCAAGATTTTCGTATCGAGTTTGAGTAACTTTTGTACGAGTGAACTCGTGAGTGAATGGGTGTTCGTATTTTGTAACTTTTACCCGATTTCGTGACGTGGTCCCGGGGAGACTTTTTGAACGATTTTTCAATTTCTTGCTTTAACTTTGATTCCGTTCGTTAGATTAGTTTCTTGTAGTTGTATTTATGTTATGTAATTGAGTTTGGCTAGATTTGGTACATTCAAAGTCAGATATTCGTGGAAAAAAGCAAAATTTCGAGTTGATTTGAGCTTAAATCGAGGTAAGTGGCTTCCCTAACCTTGTGTGGGGAACTCCTCTTAGGATTGGTACTATTGTTGTTATATGAGCGCCACGTACGTGAGGTAATGAGTACATACACATGCTATTTGTTGTAAAAAAAGCCAATTTTTCCTTAAAAAGTCACCTGTATTTCCTCTTATTTATGCTTGTTAGCATATATATTATCCTCTTAGACTAGGAAAGCATGTCTACTTGCCTTAATGTTTACTTGAACTACGTGCAAAATGTTCATTGGTTTTACCTGTCTTCCTTACTTGTACTTAGGATAAATTTTAATACTTCGTGCCATGATTATTGAATCTTGTTGTTTGGTTGCATATTTACTTTGGGACTATAGAACAGTATTCTGGGAGATCCCCCTGTCTTGCATATTTACTTTGGGACTACTGAACGGTATTCTGGGATATCCCCCTATACATTTACATTTTGGACTACGAAATGGTATTCCGTGAGATCCCCCTTGCACATTTACAATTGGGACTACGAGACGGTATCTCGGGAGATCCCCTGTTGAATTGTGGTGTTTCGAGCTGTTATTTTTCCATGATTATTTCCTTGTTACATTTTAGTCTTTATTACTGCGATACTTCCTTTTGCCTTGCTTTATTATATATATGTACCAGTTGGGCCCTGACCTGACCTCGTCACTACTCGACCGAGGTTAGGCTTGGCACTTACTGGGTACCATTGTGGTGTACTCATGCCCTTCTTGCAGATGTTTTTCGTGTGCAGATCTAGGTACATCTTATCCACCTCATCATTAGTGCAGTCGTTGCAACTTACCGAAGATTTCATGGTATATCTGCCCGCGATAGATCCTCGGAGTCCCCCTCTATCCCTTATATTGTTTTCCCTCCTTTACCTATTTAGAAACTATGTATAGGAGACAGTTAGACAGAATTTCTTAGAGATTGTGACTTGTGATTTACCGGGTTTTGGGACTGTGTATATTCGATGGTTAGTTTACTTGTACATGCCGAGTGGCATCCTTATCAGTACATATATGGAAGTTAGTTGTAATTATTTCTTTACTTCCGTTATTTTGATTTTATTAGGCTTACCTAGTCGTAGAAACTAGGTGCCGTCACGACGTTTTACGGAGGGAAAAATGGGTCATGACAAGTTGGTATCAAAGCTCTAGATTCATATGTATTGTGAGTCACAAGCCGGTATATTAGAGTCTCGCGAATCAGTATGGAGACGTCTGTACTTATCTTCGGGAGGCTATGGAACTGTTAATAACAATCATACTTCTTTTATTTCCTTGTCGTGTGAGTTATTGACATTAAATTCTAAAATTCTCTATTCTATTCTTTCTCATAGATGGTGAGGACCCGTACCATGAGATCCGGTGATCAGGCACCTGGTCCCCTTGCCAGAGTCGCTAGAGGTCAGGGCCGGGGTAGAGGACGACCACGCGATGCAGCCAGAGCACCTGCACGAGCTGCGACAGAGCCCCATCAACTCCAGTTGGAGGACAGACACCGGAGGTTCCTATTGCTGCTCCAGACCTCCAGGAGACTCTATCCCAGTTCATGAGCATGTTCAGCACTTTAGCTTAGGCTGGATTTATCCCGATAGCTCCCGCCACATCTCAGGCCGGGGGAAGGGCACATACTCCCGCAGACCGTACTCTTGAGCAGAGGGTCCAGGTTGATCAGGCCCCATAGTTTATTCTTATGACCTCGGTGGCTCCGGTTTAGCATGAGACCAGGGTAGCTGCTTCTGAGGCAGAGAAGCTTAGACTTGAGAGGTACAAGAAGTACCACCCGCCTAATTTCAGCAGATTAGCTTCAAAGGATGCTCAGGGTTTTCTAGAGGAGTGTCATTGTATTCTCTGCACTATAGGCATAGTGGAGAGAAGTGGGGTTTCTTTTACCGCTTTCCAGTTGAGAGGGGCAGCCTATCAGTGGTGGCGTGCCTATGAGCTGAGTAGTCCAGACGAGTTAGCCTCACTCACTTGGACTCAGTTCTCATATATATTTTTGCATGAGTATGTCCCTTAGAGCCTCAAGGATGCTTGGCGCACAGAGTTTGAGCAGCTGCTCCAGGATTCTATGACAATGTTAGAGTATGCAGTTCATTTCAGTAAGTTAGCCTGACATGCACCGACTTTGGTTTCTATAGTTAGGGAGAGGGTTCGTCGCTTCATTGAGGGACTCCACCCCAGTATCAGGACCAGTATGGCCAGGGAGGGATTGCTCCAGACATAAGAAGGGTGCACCTCCACAGACTTCTCTGCCACTACGTGCTCTACCGGGTCCTCCAGCCATACTTCCAACACCAACTACCGCCCCACCTACTCAGCCAGCTCAAGGTGGAGGTCGTGGAGGTCGAGGTTTCCCTAGAGGGGGAGGCCAGGCCAGGTATTATGCCCTCCCAGCTCGTTCAGAGGCAGTTTCTTCCGACTATGTCATCACAGGTATTGTTCTAGTCTGTCATAGAGATGCGTCGATATTATTTGACCCAAGCTCTACGTAATCCTATGTGTCATATTATTTTGCTCCATATTTGGGGGTATCTCGAGATTCTTTGAGTTCCTCTGTTTATGTATCTACTCCTGTGGAGGATTCTCTTGTTGTGGATTGCGTATATCGGTTGTGTTTGATTGTTCTTAGTGGTTTTGAGACTAGTGCCAATTTATTATTACTCAACATGGTAGATTTTGATGTTATCTTGGGCATGGACTGGTTGTCGCCCCATTATGCTATTCTTGATTGTCACGCTAAGACCGTGATGCTAGCTATGCGAGGCTTACCGCGATTAGAGTGGAGAGGTACCTTAGAGTATACTCCCCGCAGGTTATTTCATTTCTTAAGGCTCAGCGAATGGTTGAGAAGGGGTGTGATGCATATTTAGCTTACGTCAGAGATGTCAGTATTGACACCCTTATAGTTGAGTCAGTTCCAGTAGTGAGGGACTTCCCTGATGTGTTTCCAGCTGATCTACTGGGCATGCCGCTCGACAGAGATATTGATTTTGTCATTGATTTTTTGCCAGGCACTCAGCCCATCTCTATTCCTCCTTACCGTATGGCTACTCCTGAGTTGAAGTTTTACATCTCGCGCTTCTCGTACGTTAAAGTTTTGTCTTCAGTTAATTGACATAGACTCGTGGATGAGATTATCGTGAGGTTAGCATATTTATGCTATTAATAACAAGCGAAAATTAAGTGCCATGAAGGATAAAGGGTACACGAATTAAAGAAAATGAATTTCGTTGAAGGTTGTCGATTTGGGATAAAACACGGTCCGAGCTATAATACCCGATATTTATGGACTAGTACCATACAAGATACCATATGACTGTGATAGTATGATGTATAAGGTATATTAAAAATAAGTAGGATTTTAAGTAATTTGAGACAATTCTTAATTATGCGGGTAATTGGTTAATTATCGTGTAACGGGACATTACCTAATTAACTAATAAGTTGGATAAAGATTACAAATTTCCACCCCACCCCCATGTGGCAGCCAGCCACACCTTAGTCAAATGACTCTTAGTCATTTCTTATTAGGTGGCAACCTAATACATTAATGTCAAGACACCTCAATTTTAAGACTTTCAATACAAACCATATCACAATCAGATGTGAAGTTTTACATATTAGCAATATAATTTCTTGCAAATTCCTACACATTCCTACAAAAAATACTACAACGTGACTTCTTGCAATCAATTCCTACAAAAAAAAAATCCAACGAGAATTATTAGAATCTTAGCTACGTAAAAATTTTGCGATTCTAAAGGAGTACGGTGCAACCTTTTCCAAGAACATCATACGGATTTTTCTCTACTCCAGGTATGTTACGTCTAAGCCCTTCCTTCAGTTTGACATGATCTTGTAATTACACGGGTTTGATAACGAGGCATAAAGAGAAATTCATATTCCGAAATTTACGTATATTTTCCTAGTCTTTTAAGTTACACTATTCTCCTTATCGGGACTTCATATTTAAATGAGTATTTCCTTTTTCCAGTCAGGAGAGCAGAGAGTCTATATATACAATATTATAGTATTTTAATTACCATCGAGCTATAATTGATGGGCAGGCCCCTATTGGGCAACCTCAGATCAGATGGTAAGTTATGTACTGAGCCTACTGTGGTCGAGCGCCTATGAGCGAGCCCAACATGACCGAGATACAGAGCCTAGTATAGCTGAGCGCCTACGAGCGAGCCTACTAAGGCAGAGCAGTTATATATTTATACCTAGCCTTATAGGGCCGAATAGTTATTTTACTTACTATATTGAGAGAGTTGAGTCAGTATCAACAGGTAAGCATATGTTCAGATTATCAGTTCAGTTTTAGTTTTCAGTATATTTCCTTACATACTCGGTACATTATTTCATACTGACGTCCCTTTCTGGGGGCGCTGCATTTCATGCGTGCAGGTTCAGACAGACAGACGGGTAGACCTCCTCAGTAGGTGTTGACCGAGGTCAGGTTTATCGGTAAGCTCCCTGCCCTTCGGAGTTTCTGGGTCTAGAAGTTTTGTGTACATCTTGTGTATATATGTAGATAGGTTATGGGTAGGTCGAAGTCCTGTTCCAATCACAGTACATCCATCAGCAAAGGCTTGTAGACATATCTTTTCAGTTAGTGTAGTATGTTGGGCTTGTAGGCCCTGTACGTATATTTTGTTGGCTTGTCAGTTATAGTAGTTATGAATGCCTTGCCAGCCAAGCTTTATGTTGATATTTAGTCAGCGTTAGTATCTATTCAGTTTTATATTTTTCTTTAGAAATTGTCTTGCAATGTGGCCCCTGACCAAAGTATGACATTATATTTCCAGAATTCCTGAGTCGCAAGTTGGTACGCAAGGATAGATGAGGCACCGGGTGCCGGTCTCGCCCCCAGGCTCGGGGCGTGAAAAAATTAGTATCAGAGCAGTTCTGTTATAGGGAGTCTACAAGACGTGTATAGTAGGGTCTTGTTTATTGATGTGTGGTGCACCACATTATATAAGTAGGGGACTAGAGGGCATTTAGGAGGTGGTTACCCTTCTTTCAAATCTAAATCGTGCTGTAGAACTTAGTTATAGGAAATTTGAGTTAAACTTACATGTTGGAGTTTGCATGCACAAATGACGGTAACTAGGACGACTATGGCTAGCCAGATGAGAGAAACAACAGTAGGTGAGGGGACTAGCAGGGTACCCCTAGTAGATGGGCCCCAATATGAGGCCCATGAGAGACCCCTACCCAGCCATTACCGGCTCCTCTGCCACCTGAGGAGATTCCTAGGGAGACCGCACATCCAGTTCCCCCTCCGCTTCCATCAGATCTGGACTTGAGGAGTGCGGTGCATTAGTTGACCCAGTTGGTAACCACCCAACAACAGGCTAGACATCTGCTAATGCAGGACCTTCTGAGAGGTCTGGGAGTTCAAGGGTCTGAGAGTTTTTGCTTTGAGTCCCCCAACGTTCACGGGGACAGATTAGAGGGAGGACCCAAAGGATTTCATAGATCAGCTTCACAGGATCTTTCGGGTTATGCATTCCACAGAGAAAGAGGCAGTTGAGCTAGCAGCTTTTCGACTCCGAGATATATCCATCCTTTGGTACGAGGGATGGGAAAGGTCCAAGGGGCGTGATGCACCTCCAGCTATTTAGAAGAATTTTTCAGATGCCTTCCTTGACTAGTTCTTACCGCGGGAGATCCGACAGGCTCAAGTCGATCAGTTTCTAGCCCTCAAACAGAGCAATATGAGTGTTCGAGAGTATAGTCTCCATTTTGACTCATTGGCCACATATGCACCATCCACAGTTGCTACTATACGGGACAGGATCCATAAGTTTATAGCAGGGCTGGCCCCAGAGTTGACCGAGGCATGTGCCACTGCTGTATTGTAGGATAATTTGGATATCTCCCGGATTTAGGCATTATCCTAGAATATAGAAAGGGGTAGGCATCGGCAGCAGGGTATGGAGAGGACTGAGTTAGGGCAATGTAAGAGGATGAGATTTTCCAGGTCTCAAGAGCAGTCTCAGGGTTGTTATAGGACCCAATAATTTGAACGGCCACCTAGGCCTCCGCCACCTTAGTTACAGGGTTACAGGTATGACCGTTACATTCAGTCAGGACTAGGTGAGAGCTTCTAGGCATCATGTTTTTAGCGACAGTGAGGTTCAGGGAAGACATGGCCATTTCCGCCGCGGTATGCCATTTGCGATAGAGGACACTTGGGCCAATGTCGAGCCGGTTCCGATGCTTGTTATACATGTGAACGTCCGAGGAATATGATGCGATATTGTCAAAATAGAGATTCTGGGGGTATGGCACAACCAGGGAATTCAGCATCAGGATCATCTATGTCCGTGCATCCTTCAGGGTGCGAGTATCAGTCTTCGGCTGGTAGAGGTCGAGGTAGAGGTAGAGGTTCGAGTTCAGGTGGTAACCAGAATCGTAGATATGCATTAGCGGGTTGGCAGGACCAGGAATCCTCACCATATGTTGTGACAGGTATGATGACCATTTTCTCTCACGATGCTTTTGCCTTGATAGACCCAGGATCTACCTTATCATGTATTACCCCATTTGTCGCGCGGAAATTTGGTATAGTGCCTGAAATACTAAGTGATCTTTTTGCGGTATCTACACCGGTCGGAGAATCGATTATTGCTCGACGGGATTAGTGAGGTTGTATGGTAATAGTTTGCGATCGTCAGACCTCAGTCGACCTAGTTGAGCTAGAGATTTTAGATTTTGATGTTATCATGGGCATGGACTGGTTGGTAGCTTGCTATGCCACAGTTGATTGTCGAGCAAAGATAGCTAGATTTCATTTTCTGGGTGAGCTGTCCTTGAATGGGTAGGTAGTACAGCGATACCCAGAGGTAGGTTTATTTCCTATCTGAAGGCGAGGAACATGAACGCAAAAGGGTGCATTTATCATATTGTGCGAGTTAGAGATGTAGATGTTGAGATACCTACACTTCAGTCTATTCTAGTAGTAAAAAAGTATGCTGATGTATTCCCAGATGAACTTCCAGGTATCCCTCCAAAGCGAGGGATTGATTATGGCATCGATTTGCTTCCGGGAACTCAACTAATATCCATCCCTCCGTATAGAATGGCACCTACCGAATTGAAGAAGTTGAAGGAGCAGTTAAAAGATTTACTGGAGAAAGGTTTCATCTGACCCAGTACCTCACCTTGGGGTGCACCGGTACTACTTGTACGGAAGAAAGACGGCTCACTGAGTATGTGTATCGATTATAGGCAACTGAACAAGGTAAATATTAAGAATAAATATCCACTTCCAAGGATAGACGACTTGTTTGATCAGTTGCATGGAGCTAGATGCTCTTCAAAGATATATTTGAGGTTGGGGTACCACTCGGTCAGAGTTGGGAAGAGAGATATTCCAAGACAGCTTTCAGGACCCGATATGGCCACTTCGAGTTCCTTGTCATGTCCTTCGGGTTGACGAATGCACCTGCCATATTTATGGACTTGATAAATAGCCTATTCCAGTCATATTTAGATCTATTCGTGATAGTTGATCACGCTCAACTATGTCTTATAGGAAGACGTATCAATCAAGTCGTTAGAATACTCAACTTTTACTTAATAAATTCTCTCAAGACTTTTGAATATAAATTGGTGATGTTTTACTATTTCTACAAACAAAATCAATAAACTAACAATTAACTAACAATATGGTGTAAAAAATTATAATAAAGGTCCAAGGTCATGGTTTCCCCCCTTCAAGTTGTGTTTTTGGTTCTATTTATATGTTTGGGACAAACCCTATACATGTAGGAGACTTCTATTCAAATCGAGAAACGCTTAAAATCTTCAAAACTCGGATTGGACCAGACCAGGGACCTGGATTTATGGCCCAAACGCCTGGATAAAGCCAGGCTAGGCCTGGCCTTAAGGCTCAAACGCCTGGATAACGCCAGGACAGGCCAGGCCTTAAGGCTCAAACGCCTGGATAAAGCCAGTCCAGGCCTGACTTTAAGGCTCAAACGCCCGACTATAGCCCAGTGCACTCTTCTTCGCTTCTTGAGCGTATTTTCGATGTTTATGCATCCATTTAGCTCGGATTCCATCTCCAATTCACCTACACATGAAATAGACTCCATTATGCACATACAAAGTGTATATTTATCATTAACGCATATAAAATGTAAGGCATATAACGTGTTAAACCATGAATTCTATCCAGACATCAACACCCCACACTTAAACATTTGCTTTTCCTCGAGCAATCAAACTACACTCATGTACACAACTTATTAAGCAAATCCCTTAACACGTTATACCAAGAATTTTTAAAACAGTTTAAGCACAGAGGTGTGACATCCTCGCCTCAATAGTCGACTCACATATACCATGCTTTATTCACAATTCACTCACTACTCTAACATAGAGGTCAACAACATTACCTTTCCTTCATGAATCATGTGCCCTCACCAAATCAAAGAGCTAGTTCCTCACACAATAAAATTTAAGAACACTTAGGAACTCAAGATAGAAAGAATTCACTCGCTCTCCGAAATAATATTCATATGCCACAAAAGATGCACCATAGGCTTGCCCGTAGTGTACTACTCTACTAATCGAGCTCATTCAGTCTAGGATCAAGTAGGACTTTATTCGGTTGTAATGTAGTCTTCGGACGGGTCTGATACATTTAGATATAAGAATGACTACACCTCCCTAAGTACTTTAATACATATACTTTAGCTTTCAACCTCAAACTTATATTAAACCAAATCCACCTTTACATCAATGTTATTACCCCATACTTCTTTAAGAACAATTATATCAAGAGTCACCACATATATATTTTTCTTTCACAACAATACAACTATTTATTTTCTATATATATATATTTTTTTTTCTTTTTCTCTTTTTTTTTTCAAGTGACTCTTACTTTTCAAAATAGTGCACCTTTCTCCTTATTTCAATTATTCCCCTCAAAAACCAACCTACCACCCCACACTTTAATTTTTCCATATTTCATCACATTTCCAGTGCTTACGAGAGGTGACAAGGTTCAAATATATGATCGATTAAAAGACAAAAGGTATGGCTTGTAGTGTGGTTGCCAAAGAAACATGATTATAGGCTCAACGGGGTTAACTACGATNNAAATGCAATGCACAGAATAACATACAAACCTCACACACACATGGCACATAACTCACTCAGGATTAGATCTATCACGACACTCTAGTCAAAGCAGTTAAGCAAATTTAAGAATCCACGATTTAAGGTATTTATCCTGGAGTCAAAAAATTGAGCCTAAGCGTCATAACCAACGTACTGACTATTCTCAATGCATCACAAAGTTCTGAGATATTGCTGCAATAAATTTCACAACCATGTGGTTACTACTCCTAAAAATTAAAAACTACCTACATTCGGTTGAGTTAAAAACCCTTGAAAAAGAACCGTGGTCCAAAGAAAAACCAAGGGGGAATTACTACACTACCTAAAACAAAAATCTTTTTGGTATTTTATTTAGACTTACTTCCCTCAAGAAAACTGTCTAGGAGATCCATCGTCAGGAAGAGTCCACATATTTCTAAAAAAAGACTAACAGAAAAAACTACAAAACTTACAAAAAAGAAAAACTTACTAACATGAAAAGCTAAAACTACTATCAAGAAAGCACAACTAAACACAACAAACCACAACAAATATGTACTACACCCCACACTTAAATCATGCAATGTCCTCAGTGCATCACATATAGACAAAACAAGAAATAAAAGTAAGGTGCAAGAAACTCCTTGCTCATGTAGCGTCGACATCCTTTCCATTAGTTTTGCTTTACATGCTCCTTCGAACAAATGCTTGAATCACTATATGCCTCCACTTTAAACTTATGAATTGGACCCCAATTTTTGATTCTGCTCTATGATCATGCTCCTGGGGTGGTGTAACGAATCTGCCTGGCCCAATAAAACAATGTAGTAATCTGCACTTCTTGGCCTTTTGATGAGATGTGTATTCCCGATTTTCTGGCAAGAAGAATTCCAGAATGTAGGCACCTTGTTCTTTATCCCTTAACTCCTCAGGTGGTTCGGATGACTCTATTTTCATATCGTCATCCAACCACAATGTGAAAAAATGGTTGGAGTGTGTATCAACATCCTCAACACTAATGACACTAGATTCAACAAAATATGTATCATCAATGTCCTTGGTTAATTCTAGTATCTTTTCTACCACATCGACATCCTCTGATTTCAGTTCCAACCTGAATGGTTCTTCAACAGATGAACTGGCCATCGGGTTCTCTCTTTTCTCTAAGTGTAATGACTCAAACTCGAGAGCCCTTGGCCACACCCCCTTTCCTTCAAGTGCTAACACCCAGTCTGCCAGTTCTTCACCATTCATATCATCTAGATTCTTCAAACATTCAGTCATAGGGTCCCCCACAGTCAGGGATGCATCATTTTTTTCCGGGATCACGTTCACAACATCAATAAGAGAGTAGTTGGCGAACTCAGTTGGTCGCCTCATAGACTTCTACACGTTGAACGTGATTTCTTCACCATTGAGCCTCAGTTCACCAGTCTCACAATCGATAAGGGCTCTGCCTGTGGCCAAGAATGGCCTTCCCAAGATTATTGGAATTTCCTCATCCACTTTACAATCTAGTATCACAAAATTAGCAGGGAACACAAACTTCCCCACTTGCACCAATACATCATCCAGAATACCCGACAGTCTCTTCACCATCCTATCAGCAAGTTGCAACAGCATGGAGGTGGGCCTGGCTCTACCAATCCCTAGTCTTTTATATATAGCCAGCGGCATCAGATTAATGTTGGCTCCCAAGTCACATAGAGCTTTGGCGAAAGCTAAGTTTCCAATGGTACAAGGAATTGTAAAACTCCTTGGGTCAGACAACTTTTCAGCAATAGGACGCGTCACCACCGCACTACAAGTCTGAGTAAGGGAGACAGTAGCCAGATTTTGGAAGTCAACTTTTCTAGACACCAAGTCTTTCATCATTTTAGCATAGCCAGGAATTTCCTTCGTTGCATCAATCAATGGGATATTTACTTGTATCTGCTTTAGCATGTCCAAGAACTTTTTGTACTGTTCATCCTTTTGGTATTTGGCCAGCCTCTGAGGAAATGGAGCTGGCGGTCTCTTTTTCCCAGTGATTTGGGAATTTTCTTTCTCAGCCATACCTCAACTACCGGCTTCTGGGCTATCTCCACTTCTTTTTCAGTCTCACTCTGTGCACTGGGTTCTCTTTCAGTAGGTTGCACTGTTACCTTGGTCAAGTTTGTTGAATCATCAAGTTCAATCGGCATGGGTACCAGTGTCTCGTCCTGCCTTCTCTCACGAGCTCTCTCCAGTTCTAAGTCTAAATCCCTGCCATTGCGGAGAGTCACTGCCATCAGCTGCCTTGGGCCCTGGTCCGTAGGATTTACCTGAGTATCTGCAGGTAAAGTCCCACGAGGACGATTGTTCACGGCCATAGATATCTGGCCTAACTATACTTCAATATTTTTAATAGCTGCATTATGTACATCTACTCTCTCACTGATTTTGGAATTTTTCCCAATAACCTGCTGCATCATAGCTTCTAACCTGGAGAACCCATCTTCTTGCCTTCCCCCCTGTTGATGCTGAGGAGGGTAGCATGCTTGTTGTTGATTCTGATGGTTATAACCTTATGGCCTCTGATATGGTGCTGCATTACCTTGTGGTCTCATGAAACCCATATTTCCACTGATCTGCTGTTGGTGAGGTGGTCTATACGGCTGAACTTGCTGACCCCAGTTCTGCCCCTTGTCTCTGGCTTCCATAATTCGACACATAATTCATATTTTCTGGATAAAGAGGGTGATGACATTTTGCATTCCAGTGATTACCAAGTGGTTGACTAATGCATGATGTGCATAAGCCCCAATTGGTTGTGTCTACGATGTGTACCTGCTGCTTTTGTCCGGATTCCTCCACTTTCTTAGTAAGTATACTCATCTGTGTTATCAAGGTGGCCACGTTCTCTGCAATAGTATTAGATGGATCGAATGGCACTGAGTGAACTACAGGAGTAATGGGTGCATTCCTTGTTGTCCATCCTGAATGCTGTGCCATTTTATCAAGTAAGATTTGACTTCCTCTCCACGTTTTGCTCAAGAATGCTCCACCAGCCAAAGCATCAACATTTGCTTTGACAGTATCAGCCAAACCCATATAAAAATGCTGCCCCAACATCTGCTCTGGAATACCATGATGTGGACAGATAACCAGCATCCCCTTAAATCGTTCCCATGTCTCTTGCAATGTTTCAACTTGTTTCTGTCTGAAGCTCAAGATTTCATCTTTTTGTTGGGCAGTCTTGTTAGGTGGATGAAAATTGTTCACGAATTGCTTAACTAATTCCTCCCATGTGTTAATCGAATTTATGGGGAGTGAGTTTAGCCAAGTCTGGGCAGCTCCAGTCACTGAGAATGGAAACAACAACATTTTTATTGCCTCTTGAGTGACGTTTGGATGCCTCTATGTTTTGAAAATTGACAGGACGTTCTTCAAATGCTGTTGGGGGTCTTCAATGTATGACCCTGAAATAGTCCCTTGTTCTGCAACAAATGCAGCATATTATTTGTAATCTGGAAGGACTCGGCATGTATCTGAGGGACTAGTATCACAGTGGCCAAATTCTCAGCCGTGGGTTATGCCCAGTCATATAAACGAGCCTCTGCCCCTATTTGAGCGACTGGGTCTACCACCACATCCCCATTGTTGTTCCTATTATTTGGATCTTCCATGTCGGGTTCAAGTTGTTCGATTGATGGTTGCTGTTTGCTTTTCTGGTTGGCCCGATTTAGGGCCTTGAAAACTTTCTCGGGGTCTGATAAGGCTTAAATTACTTCACCATTTCTCGATGAGTTTCTAGGCATGCACCTGTACAACCAAGTTAGAAAACGTTACTTTCAATGTATAAATGAACATTTTGAAGAAAATTGACTATATTTCAGAATTTTGTATTTCTTCCAACTTCAATTGATAACACCGTTAATTCCCCGGCAACGACGCCAAAATTTGATCACGCTCAACTATGTCTTATAGGAAGACTAAACGGGCACTGCAAATATAATCCGGGGTATTACACCCAGAGTCGATCCCACAGGGAATTTACGTATCAATCATGTCGTTAGAATACTCAACTTTTACTTAACCAATTCTCTTAAGACTTTTGAATATAAATTGGTGATGTTTTACTATTTCTACTAACAAAATCAATAAACTAACAATTAACTAACAATATGGTGTAAACAATTATAATAAAGGTCCAAGGTCATGGTTTCCCCCATTCAAGTTGTGTTTTTGGGTCTATTTATATGTTTGGGACAAACCCTAAACATGTAGGAGACTTCTATTCAAACCGGGAAACGCTTATAATCTTCAAAAATCGGATTGGACCAGATCAGGGACCTGGCTTTATGGCCCAAACGCCTGGATAAAGCCAGGCCAGGCCTGGCTTTAAGGCTCAAATGCCTGGATAACGCCAAACCAGGCCTGGCCTTAAGGATCAAACACCTGGATAAAGCCAGGCCAGGCCTGTCCTTAAGGCTCAAACGCCCCGCTATAGCCCGGTGCACTCTTCTTTGCCTCTTGAGCGTATTTTCGACGTTTATGCATCCATTTAGCTCGGCTTCCATCTCCAGTTCACCTACACATGAAATAGACTCTATTATGCACATAAAAAGTGTATTTTTATCATTAATGCACATAAAATGTAAGGCATATAACGTGTTAAACCATGAATTCTAGCCACACATCAATAGTCTTTATTGGTGATATTCTGGTTTATTCATGTTCAAAGGATGAAAATGTGGACCACCTACGAGCGGTACTCAAAACCCTCCGTGATAATAAATTGTATGATAAGTTTTCTAAATGTGAGTTTTGGTTGAAGTCTGTAGCATTCTTGGGGAACATTGTATCTGATGGAGGTATAAAGGTAGACACTCAGACGATTGAGGCTGTGAAATCCTGGCCGAGACCTTCCACTCCGACAGAGATTCCTAGCTTTCTAGGATTAGCAGGATACTACCGGAGGTTCGTAGAGGGTTTTTCTTCTCTTTCAGCACCATTAACAAAGTTGACACATAAAGAAATTAAGTTTTAGTAGACGGAGGCTTACGAGCGGAGTTTTTAGGAGCTTAAAAATAGGTTGACTTGAACGCCAGTTCTAGCACTTCCAGAGGGTCCAGATAGTTATGCCATATATTGTGATTCCTCAAGTGTCAAGTTAGGATTGTCTTGATGCAACATGGAAAAGTAACTACGTATGCTTCAAGGTAGTTAAGGAAGCATGAGCAGAATTATCCGACCCACGACCTCAAATTGGCTGTGGTTGTCCATGCACTTAAGATATGGTGACATTATTTATATGGTGTTCATGTTGATATATGCACAAATCATAAAATCCTTCAATATATCTTTAAGCAAAAATAGTTGAATTTGCGACAAAGGCAATGGATTGAATTATTGAAATATTACGATGTTAACATTCTCTACCATCCAGGGAAAGCTAATGTTGTAGAAGACGCCTTAAGTCGCTAATATATGGGTAGCTTAGCACATGTAGAGGCCAAAAAGCCACAATTAACTAGAGAGATTCATCAATTGGCTTGTCTGGGGGTTCGGTTAGTAGACTCTAGCAATGGTGGAGTTGTACTCCAAAATAATGCAAAATCATCTCTCATAGCTGAAGTAAAGGAGAGGCATTACGAGTACCCAGAGTTGGTCGAGTTGAGAGAGCGAGTTCTGCAGCAGAAGAAGCCGTTGTTAGAACTCAAGGGAGATGGGGTTCTCAGATACATGGGTC
Source organism: Nicotiana paniculata (assembly GCA_005239505.1). Lineage (NCBI taxonomy): Eukaryota > Viridiplantae > Streptophyta > Magnoliopsida > Solanales > Solanaceae > Nicotiana > Nicotiana paniculata. Next base: position 17,276 of record ML310693.1, read on the forward strand.
ATTTGTGTGTTCCAGATGTAGCAGGGCTATGAGATAGGATTATGTCAGAGGCACATTATTCGTGGTATTCCATTCACCATGGGTCAACGAAGATGTATCATGACATTAAGGATGTGTACTGGTGGAATGATATGAAGACGAACATTGCTGAGTCGCTCAGTGTCCTAGTTGCCAGCAGGTGAAGATAGAGCACCAGAAACCCGGAGGGCTAATGTAGACTATAGAGATCCCGACATGGAAATAGGAGGCGATAAACATGGACTTTATCACGGGTTTACCTCATTCTCATCATAAGTTCGATTCCATATGGGTGATAGTCGATAGGCTCACAAAATCAGCTCATTTCCTATCGGTCAGATCCACATATACAACGAAAGATTATGCAAAGTTATATATTAAAGAGATAGTGCGACTACACGGAGTACCATTATCTATTATATCTGACCGTGTGGCCCAGTTTACAACACATTTTTGGAGGTCATTTCAGAAAGGTCTAGGGACTTAGGTGAATCTCAGCACAACTTTCATCCACAGATTGATGGACAAGTCGAGTGCACAATTTAGACGCTCGAGGATATGTTACGTGCGTGTGTATTGGATTTAAAAAGAAGTTGGGATGAACATCTACCTCTTATCGAGTTTGTATATAATAACAGTTACCACTCCAGTATCCAGATGGCTCCGTACGAGGCTTTGTATGGGCATAAGTGCTTATCTCTTATAGGGTGGTTTGATGTTGGAGAATCTGGGTTACATGGGCCAAACCTGGTTCAGCAGGCCATAGAAAAAGTAAAGCTTATCAGGGAGCGACTGTTGACAGCTCAGAGTCGTCAGAAGTCATATTCTGACATGCGGCGATGAGATTTAGAGTTCGGGGTTAATGATTGGGTATTCTTAAAGGTGTCACCTATGAAGGGTGTGATGAGGTTTGGAAATAAAGGAAAACTTAGCCCACGGTATATTGGGTCTTATAGTGTTATTCGGATAATGGGCCAAGTAGCTTATGAGTTAGAATTTCCCTCGGAATTGGAATATGTCCATTCGATTTTTCACGTATCTATGTTAAGAAAATGCATTGACGATCCTACCCGAGTGGTGCCCATGGATGATGTACAGATTACAGAGGACTTGTCATACGAGGAAATTTCGGTTGCCATCCTAGACCGACAAATCAGCAAGCTACAAAATAAGGAGGTAGCCTCCATAAAGGTCTTATGGAGAAGATAGAATGTGGAAGATATGACATGGGAAGTGGAGGAAGAAATGAAGTCTAAATACCCCCACCTATTTCAAACAGAAGATATGGCTCGAGGTGGGATACCTCAGCACAACCCTATTCAGGCCAGTAGGTCCCCAGGTAAGCTCTTGTTTTTGACGTTCCGAATTAATAATAGACAACTATGTGAGGCCAAGTGTGGCATGTATAGTATGTTTTCTGGATGTGTGCAGGGTGGTTTTAGTCTAGTGTATGGAGGAGACTTTGGAAAAAATATTCCAAGGTATCTAAGAGTAAACATTCTAGGACGAATGTTTCTAAGGGGGGAGGATCTTACATCTCGCGCTTCTTGTATGTTAAAGTTTCGTCTTCAGTTAATTGACATAGACTCGGGGATGATGATTAGATTGAGGTTAGAATATATTTATGCTATTTATAACAAGTGATAAGTAAGTTCCATGAAGGATAAAAGATACACAAATTAAAGAAAATCAGTTTTGTTGAAGGTTGTCGATTTGGGATAAAACACAGTCCGAGCTATAATACCTGATATTTATGGACTAGTACCATACAAGGTACCATATGACTGTGATAGTATGATGTATAATGTATATTTAAAATAAGTATGATTTTAATTAATTTGAGACAATTTTTTATTATGAGGGTAATTGGTTAATTTCTGGGTAACGGGACATTACCTAATTAACTATAAGTTGGATAAAGATTAAAAATTTCTACCCCACCCTCACATGGAAGAAAGCCACACCTTAGTCATATGACTCTTAGTCATTTCTTATTAGGTGGAAACCTAATAGATTAATGTCAAGACACCTCAATTTTATGACTTTCAATACAAACCATATCACAATCAGATGTGAGGTTTTGCATATTAGCAATATTATTTCTTGAAAATCCCTACACATTCCTACAAAAAAATACTACAACGTGACTTCTTGCAATCAATTCCTAAAAAAAAAAAATCCAACGAGAATTATTAGAATCTTAGCTACGTAAAACTTTTACGGTTCTAAAGGAGTTCGGTGCAACCTTTTCCAAGAACATCATACGAATATTTTCCCACTCCAGGTATGTTATGGCTAAGCCCTTCCTTCATTTTGGAATGATCTCGTAATTACACGAGTTTGATAAAGAGGCATAAAGAGAAATTCATATTCCGGAATTTACGTATATTTTTCTAGTCTTGTAAGTTACAATATTCTTTTGATCGGGACATCATATTCAAGTGAGTATTTCCTTTTTCCAGTCAAGAGAGCAGAGAGTCTATATATAAAGTATTACAGTATTTTCATTACCATCGAGCTATAATCGATGGCAGGCCCCTGTTGGGAAACCTCAGATCAAATGGTAAATTATATACTGATCCTACTGTGGCCGAGCACCTATGAGCGAGCCCAACATGGCCGAGATAGAGAGCCTAGTATGGCCGAGCGCCTACGAGCCTACTATGGTAGAGCTGTTATATATTTATACCGAGCCTTATAGGGCTGGATAGCTATTTTACTTACTATATTGAGAGAGTTGAGTTAGTATCAGCAGGTAGGCATATGTTCAGATTATCGGTTCAGTTTCAGCTTTCAGTATATTGCCTTACATACTCGGTACATTATTTCATACTGACGTCCCTTTTTGGGGGCGCCACATTTTGTGCGTGCAGGTTCAGACAGACAGACGGGTAGATCTCCTCAGTAGGTGTTGTCTGGGTCAGATTTATCGGGTAATCTCCCCATCCTTCGGAGTTTCCGGGTCTATAAGTTTTGTGTACATCTTTTTTATATATGTAGATAGGTTATGGGTAGGTCGGGGCCCTATTCCAATCACAATAAATCCATCAGCAGAGGCTTGTAGAATATCCTATTAGTTAGTGCAATATGTTGGACTTGTAGGCCCTGTACGTATATTTTGTTGGCTTGTTAGTTATAGTAGTTAGACGGCCTTGCCGGCCCAGCTTCATATTGACATTTAGTCAGCTTTGGTCTCTATTCAGTTTTATATTTTTCTTTGCAAATTGTCTTACAATGTGGCCCCTAGACAAAGTATGACATTATATGTCCAGAATTTCTGAGTCACAAGTTGGTACGCAAGGATAGATTAGGCACCAGGTGCTCGTCTCACCCCCAGGTTTGGGGCCTGACATGAAGGAGATGAATGAGTGGTTGCAGGAGTTTCTTGATAAGGGCTTCATTTGGCCCAGCGTGTCAACTTGGGGTGCTCCGGTCTTGTTTGTGAAGAAAAAAAATGGTTCTATACGTATGTGTATTGATTATCGTCAGCTAGACAAGGTTACAGTAAAGAACAAGTTTTCATTGCCTCCCATTGATGATTTATTTGACTAGTTACAGGGCGACAGAGTGTTTTCCAAGATTGACTTGCGTATAGGCTATCATCAGTTGAAGATTCAGGAACCGGATATCCCGAAGACTGCTTTCAGGACCAAATATGGTCACTATGAGTTTCATGTCTTTTGGGCTGACCAATGCCCCAACAACCTTTATGCATTTGATGCATAGTATGTTCCAGCCTTATCTTGACTCCTTCATCATTATGTGTATTGAAGACATCCTAGATTATTCTCGGACTCGGGAAGGTCATGAGCAGCACCTGAGGACTGTGCTTCATACTTTGAGGGAGAAGAGGTTGTATGCAAAATTTTCTAAGTGTGAGTTTTGGCTTGACTATGTGGCATTCTTGGGTCATGTAGTATCGGGTGATGGGATAAAATTAGATACGAAGAAGGTTGAGGCACTGCAAAGTTGGCCTAGACCATCATCAACTATGGAGATCCGTAATTTCCTTTGTTTGGTGGGGTATTACCGTCGCTTTGTAGAGGTATTTTCATCTATTGCAGCACCTATGACCAGGCTGTCCCAGAAGGGTGCTCCATTCAGGTGGACAGAGGAGTGTGAGGAGAGCTTTCACAGATTTGGGGTATTACCGTCGCTTTATAGAGGGATTTTCATCTATTGTAGCACCTATGACCAGGCTGACCCAAAAGGGTGCTCCGTTCAGGTGGACAGAGGAGTGTGAGGAGACCTTTAACAGGTTTGGGGTCAAGACAACTTTGACTACAGCCCCAGTATTGGTATTGCCTACATGTTTGGGGTCTTACACCGTTTACTGTGATGCTTCGTGGATTGGTCTTGGTGCGGTGTTGATGCAGGACAGTAGAGTGATTGCCTACGCGTCCAGACAATTGAAGGTGCATAAGAAGAATTATTCTGTCCACGATCTTGAGTTAGCAGCTATTGTTCACGCCTTGAAGATCTGGCGCCATTATTTGTATGGTGTTCCTTGTGAGACCTACACTGATCACTAGAGTTTGTAGCACCTGTTCAAGCAAAAGGATCTTAATTTGCATCAACAGAGGTGGTTGGAAATACTTAAAGATTATAAAAACACTATTTTGTACCACCCGAGGAAGGTCAATATAGTGGTCGATTCTTTGAGTCACCGGGTGGAGAGTTTGGGGAGTTTGGCATATCTTCTAGCAGTAGAGAGGCTCTTAGCATTGGATGTTCAGACCTTAGCCAGCCAGTTTATGAGACTGGATATTTCGGAGCCGAACCGAGTGTTGTCTTGCGTGGTCTCTCGGTCTTCTCTTTATGATCGTATCAGGAAGCGTCAGTATAGTGACCCCCATCTGCTCGTCCTTCAGGTCAGGGTTCGGTGAGGTGATTCTAGAGATGTGACTATTGGTGATGATGGTGTGATGAGGATGCAGGACCGGATATGTGTGCCCAATGTGGATGGGCTTCGGGAGTTGATTCTTGAGGAGGCCCATATCTCGCGGTATTCCATTTATCCGGGTGGCGCGAAGATGTACCAGGATTTGAGACAACACTATTGGTGGAAGAGGATGAAGAAGGATATAGTTGGGTTTGTGGCTTGGTGTCTCAACCGTCAGCAGGATAAGTATGAATATTAGAGACCAGGTGTCTTGCTACAGAGGTTAGAGATCCCAGAGTGAAGGTGGGAGCAGATCACCATGGATTTTGTAGTTGGGCTCCCACGGACTTCGAGGAAGTTCGATGCTATTTGGGTGATTATGGACCGGCTGACCAAGTCAGCTCATTTCATCCCAGTGATGACTACTTACTCTTCAGAGAGTTTGGCTGATATTTACATCAGAGAGATTTTCCGCCTTCATGGTGTCCCAATTTTCATCATTTCAGACAGAGGTACACAATTTAAATCACGGTTCTGGAGAGCCATACAATAGGAGTTGGGCACTAGGGTGGAGCTGAGCACAAAATTTTACCTCCAGAAGGACGGGCAGTCCGAGAGTACAATTCAGATTCTAGAGGATATGCTCTATGCATGTGTGATAGAGTTTGGAGGGTCATGGGACTAGTTCTTTCCACTTGTGCAGTTTTCCTACAACAACAGTTATCAGTCCAACATTCAGATGGTACCGTATGAGGCATTGTATAGTAGACGGTGTCGGTCCTCAGTGGGTTGGTTCGAGCCGAGAAAGGCCCAATTATTGGGTACAGACTTGGTCCAGGATGCCCTGGATAAGGTGAAGGTGATTCAGGATAGACTTCGCACAACCCAGTCCAGACAGAAGAGTTATGCGGATCAGAAGGTTCGTGATTTATCATTCATGGTTGGAGAGCAGGTCTTGCTTCGAGTATCTCCTATGAAGGGAGTCATGAGGTTCGGGAAGAAGGGAAAGATGCGATCGAGGTACATTGGTCCTTTTGAGATATTGTGGCGTGTTGGGGAGGTTGCTTATGAGATTGCTCTACCTCACAGCCTAGTAGGAGTTCATTCGGTATTCCAAATTTCTATGCTCCGGAAGTATCACGGTGATCCGGCTCATGTATTAGATTTTAGTTCAGTCCAGTTGGACAAAGATCTACCTTATGTTGAGGAGCCAGTGTCTATCTTGTAAAGGAAGGTGAGAAAGCTAAGGTCAAAGAACATTGCTTCAGTGAAGGTGATGCGAGACTAAATTGCATAGTTTAACATGTGATATACCTTACATTTTATGCGCA
>ML310694.1:0-40087 GCA_005239505.1 Nicotiana paniculata
TAAAGTTTTCAAAATAGTGCATATACATCATCATTTTAATTAATGAGCACACAAAAGTATTTTTTATAATTTTTCATAATTTTTGAAGACTTTAAATCAATTTATTTTTTCATTTTATTATATAAATATTCAATAATTATCCTTCAAATTATTTTTATGATTATTTAATCATCTAAACTTATTATTTATACCATTATGAGGTCTTAAATATTTTCATTACATTTTTGTAATTACATTTGCATTTTTAAGGCTAAATTGCACATTTTTGGAATAATAGCCCATATGCATATATAATTATTTATTTATATAAAATGAATTTTTACATTTTTATAATGTCAAGTAAATATTTTTAATCATTTTCATGCATAAATGATATTTTTTGTTATTTACTTATTACTTATATAAATTATTATTTGATAAAATTGCGTATTTAAAATCTAGCCCTAATTTCATTAATTTCGGACCTAACTACCCAGATCTTGGCCTAATAAACCCATCCCAATCCTAAATGACCCAACGCAGTCCAAAATCGACCCAACCCCTTCTCAAATCCCAGTCGTTGACAAAAATTATCAATGGCTCACAAAACGACTCCCACCTTTCCTTATATCACTCACCCCCAAACCTTAACCCCATTCCCTCCAAACCCGCCGCCTCTCTATTTTTTCCCCTCTGAAGAACCCTAACCTAGCCGCCTCTCAGAAAACCTCTCCAAATCCACTTCAATCATGGATTTTTCCATGATTTTCTTACCATTTGTGTATATCACCATCTCCTACGATTCTATGTTACCGCCTAGTACATGCCTAAACATGGAAAGTACTACATCTTAGATTTCGACCATTGCCTTTTGACTACTTGAATCTAGACATGTATCTCATCCATATGCTTCACAATCATGGATATATGGGTTTGATTAGCCGAGATTTCGGCCAATCTTCGACTTCTGCCAACTAGGATTTGGATTCCCCTTTGTTTCTCACCGATTCTTAACTGATACTTTTCCTTTTCTGTATTTGACTATACCTTATGTTTCTCTATTTTTACTTTATTCTTTGCCTTAAATTTGACTCTGAATGATTTTTGGTAATTTTGGTATTATTTGTGTGTTTCCCTGTTGATTTACTGAATCTTTGATTTATGCCCTAAAATCACTTCTAATTGATTCAAGAATATTTTCTTTCTATCTTATTTGTATCTTAATAATTTGTTTTCCATATCTATGTGTTCGATTTTTACACTATATAAACCCTTCCCTATTCCCTTTAGAGAACACCTTTTAGACTCATTATAGCCTCACAAGATTTAAAGCTTTACTCTGATATTTCACTCTATACTCTGATTTTGGCCGGCTGAAAGCCAAGCCATTTAGTTCTGAGATGCTATTCAGAATACTGTGGACTTTTGTTATTTCGTGCATTTTGGCTTAACTTGTAAGTCACTTCACTTTTGTAATTTCATCCTTACGTGTCTCTTATTTGCATGTGTTCTTACTTCTGAATACATGGTTCAATATGCTTCTGAGTTACATTTCAGCATCGCTCTGTTAATTTTATATGTGTTTTAGTCATATTAGCATTTAACTGCTCCTAATACTACTAGTTCTGAAGTTATTTACTCCTAGCCTCGTTAATCTGAACCTTCTTAAGATTTATTCAGCTAGTGTATTGCTCCTGAATGTTCATGAATATGTATACTTACTTTGTCCTGAATCCCTGTAGTGGAAGCCTCACATTTTTGTTATCCTGTGTTAAGACATTCATTGTAGTCATAATTTTCCTCCCTGCTATTGTGTCTCAACATGATCACTCGACCCCATGCCCCTCTAGTGTTTGCTTGATTTAGAACAGTTGTCTCATCATGTTTGAATTGTTACTTTGCCATGTTAGGATAAATCTTTGATACAATTGGATCATCTTTTGTTAATTAAACCACTATGACAATGCTTGAAGGCTTATATCTGCTGCTTGACATGATTTTACCTTCCATTCTGTAGTAATAGTTTTGCATATTTGTCTTAATTTGTGATTGTGATCTCACCCCTCTACTAACACGATGCCATGTTCTTTCTATGATTATTTGGCTCATCACAATGTTGTCCTTTCTTCTTGGTAATAATACTAGGTTGTGTACTTAGCATAATTCAACCATGTTTCAACCTGTTTTGCACTTGTGTACAACAATCTTTGTCAATCCTGCAAACATGTTCTTTTCTCAACTTTTTTTTTTCAGCAGTGACTGCTTCTGGACTAAGTGTTGACCTATTTTCTAAGTTTACATTAAGCTTGCTTTTTTTTTAAGTTCTGTGATTTGTTCAACTGTTTACTTTGTTTTCTCAATTTGGTCGTGTCTGTTTAAATCCCTCAATCCCTGTTTCTCAACTTCGGTACCCTCTTTCACTTGTTACTTAAGCTCTATGAATCCTATTCTTAGCCGGCTGAAAGCCAAGGCCACTTAGGTTTTGTCCTTTGACCTCGCTAGTGTGAGCATTGCTCAGGTTCATTTGAGACCCTTATGAACTCTGACACACTAGGACTTGGTCCCTAGTATCTCCTCTGAATTATCTCGGTTAACCCCCCTAGTGTGAGCACTGCCCTGGGTTCTTGAATCCCTTGGGAACTCTGACACACTAAGGTCTTGGTTCTATATTCTCAACTCTTTTTTATGCCCACTGGGTGAATCACTCAATTGATGGATGCCTTATGTCCATGAAGATGTAATTTTGTTTTGTTATGAACCATGAGAATGAATGTCTGGCTTGGCTGGGTATATCTTTGGGCCTGCTGTAGGCTCCCTATAGTTATTCTACTTTGTAATTTATTCCATTCATTCTGGTCTGAAATGATTCTTAAAATAACATTTTGGGGTATTAATTAAATTGGGAAAGGAGTTTTTATCTTACACTTGCATTGAAATGGGTATAAATCATGTCTATAGGTCAGTTCAAATGTGTTATTATGCTCAAACATGTTCAGCTGTCATGTGTTAGAAATCCGGCCTATAAGCATTCTATTTTTGCTCAAAATATGTTACTTTTCTCAAACATGTCCAGTTATTATAGAAATCTCGTCTATAAGTATCCTACTTTGCTCAAATGTGTGTTAGAAATCCTGCCTATAGGTTCTTTATTTGGTTCAAATGTGTTCTGCTTTTACCTGTTAGAAACCATGCCTATACGAAATTGAATGACTAATATCTCAATGTGCACATAGGATTCTGTCTACATGTTGCCCAACTTACAAATTAGATGCCATGCCTATAGGGTCTAAAATCAGTTTTTAATTATAGAAATCATGTCTATATGGTCTGAATCAGTTTTAATTATCGCCCTGCTCGTTTCTTTAAGAGTTTTCAACACTGAGTTAATTACCATTACTGGAAACCATGCCTATAGGACTCGATTAAGCAATTTTGAACATGTTTTTGTGAATACCATTTACTACGTGAATCGCATAGACAGCATGTCTATAGGTTTAATCTCTTATGTTTCTAATCAGTAGGAAACTATGTAGGTTTTAGAAATTGTAGACTTTTGCACATGAAACTGCCCACTTATAAAATCCTGAAGCACATAGAGATATTGCCTATAGGGTTCTGCAACCTTAACTTATTAAAATCTGTGACTTTCAATGTTAGTTTGCGCGCATTTGTCGTCTAAGTGCGGAGGCCAACTTGAGCCTTTATGCGCCTATACGTGAAAGTCCAAATTTTTTTGTATGTCGTCTAGTTTTCTCATTTTTGTGCAACCTAAGTTAAGTCTTGAACCAATCGAGATAGAGGTACAAATGCCTCATGGCCCATAGGCATGGGACAGGTAGTGCACGCATAGGGTACAATTTAGAATCAATTAGTGCGCTTTAAGTAAACAACTTAAAGCTAGTAATCGGTTAGCAGTAGATGATAGTTTTTGCCCGCTGAATAATATGAGTAACACCCCACTTCGAGGGAGTTACGAAGTATTATTTATGTTGCATGGGGTGATCCTTTAGGCTAAAAAACTTAGGACCCCCCACCTTTGTTTTAAATTCAATCATTCTATTTTATTTTCCCAATTTTGTCTCTTATCTTTGCTTAGACTAATTTAAATAATTCAAGTTTGGCCAGGACCCACCGTTGTGGACCTCGAGGAGTGCCTAACACCTTCTCCTCGAGGTAATTTGAGCCCTTACCCGATCTTTGATGATGCAACTAGTTTATCCATAGTTATCTGCAAATAGGTGCCTTAACGCACCTTAATTCGTTAGGTGGCGATTCTCTATTTTGCACTCTTCCTTAAAAGAGTTGTCACGTGTCAAAACCCTATTTCGCGAGAAAAAGGGGCGCGAAAGGTGGTGCTGGATGTGTGGTCCTGCTAGGCTGACCCCTCCCAAACTGACCTCTGCCTCTAGCTGGGGCACCTCTAAACTCTCAAGAGAAACGGGTCCTCTTATCCTGTTGCATCTGATCTCTACCCCTATGATGTTAGCCCTCAATCCTCCGAGCAATCTTCACTAATAGTTGATAATCAGTACCCATCTCATCATCCCAGGCCATACTAGCCCGAATAGTGGGGTGTATCCCTGCAAAAAATCTCCGCACTCTCTCTACGTCGGTAGGAAGTATCATAAGTGCATGGTGATACAACTCACAAACTCTCGCCTCATAATCAGTCACTTACATCTGACCCTGCTCGAGCTTCTTAAACTGACCTCGCAAATCCTCCCTCTGAGAGGGTGGAATATACCTGTCCAAGAAAATCTCTGTAAATCGGTCCCAAGTCATGGGAGGATAACCAGCTGGTCTGCCAAGAAGGTAAGACTGTCACCATCTACGGGCCCTGCGCTCCAACTGGAAAGTAGTGAAATCCACCCCATGGGACTCCAATATCCTCATGTTGTGCAGTATGTCCCTGCACCGATCAATGAAGTCCTGAAGATCCTCATGCCGCTCTCCCCCAAAGTTAGGAGGATGTAGCCTAGTCCATCTGTCCAATAGCTTCTACGGATCACCGTCTGTAGCTGGTCTAGGCTCAGGTATAACCGATGCAACTGACTGGGCCCCACCCAGGGGTAGTGCACCCCAGGTCTGATATACAAAAGTTTCATGCCCTGGATCCTGGGTAGTAGGGGTCTGTGCTCCCCCTCCCGCCTAAGATGTGGTTGGGTCTACTGGGAATAGCCCAGCCTGAGTCATGGTGTCCATGAACCGCAGCATACGGCCTATGACCTCCTGAAAGCCCAATGCTGACATGAAATCTACTGGGGTAGGGTCTGCTGCAGGCACCTCACCCTGCTTCTCAATGATAGGATCCTCCACTGGATCCGCTGGTGGTGCTACTGGGGCAGCTCTAGGACACCCTCATCCCCTACCTCTAGCAACAGGGAGAGCAACTCCTCCCAGGTCAGGAATGTCTGTTGCACGTGTTCTCATCCATCCATGAGAGAATAGAAGGAAGAAACTTAGTGTACCATCAACTGCACGATAGGATATGAATAAAAGATTAGTTTCCTAACATCCAACATCCTCTCGAAGATAAGTACGAACGTCTTCTCACCAATCTTCAAGACTCTATTAGACCTTCCCATAACTTGTGAGACCTACGTGAACCTAGTACTCTGATACCATGTAGTCATGACCCAATTCCATTATAGGCTGTAATGTCACCCAACAACGTTGTTAGGCAAGACAACAATTATTAAATTAGTGGTTTCCCATTTAAATAGATTACTAAGTGGATAACACTTTCTCATTTGTTAAAAAGATTTAGAAATTTTCAAATGGAACATAATAAAATGAAAGCAAATCAGTACAAATCATAATCATGTAAATAAATCCAAAATCATAAGTTTACTAGTGTGTGTGTGCCAAGACCTGGTGTCACAAGTATGTGGGCAATCTAGTAGAATATACAAAAGAAAAATAACCTACTGTCTGAAAGGAAATAGACAAAAAAATATAAGATAAGGAAGACTCCAGCTGTTACAGAACGGCTCCGAAGGCAGCTCACCGAGAAGTCTCGAGCTGGGGGATCAAATTTGTGCACCAGTCTGGTAACCAGATGCACCTGCCTCAAATCCTGTACAATTAAGTACAGAAGTGTAGAGTGAGTACATAAATAATATGCACCCAGTAAGTATCTAGTCTAACCTCAAAGAAGTAGTCACGAGGGGTCGACTCTGACACTTACTAAGGGCCAACAATATGATAATGTGTAATTCGAATTAAACATGATATGTAGAGATAACAATAAAATTCAAAACAAGAAATAACTGAAAAATCTTCACCAAATCTAAAACCCCAATCACTTTCCTCATTTAAAAAAATGATCTCTCAGGCAATGAATTTATACTAATTATCAAAGGGATTTTTCGTTCTATTATTTCGCACAAAATTCCACCGAAGAAGTTCGGCCCGATCCAACATAAATGTAAGCACTGCCAAGGATCGAACAACACGAACCATTGATTCATCTATTAACCTGCCGAGGCGAACGGCCGACTCTCATGAGAGTAGTGTAAATAATTACATCGCTCGCGGAATATTCTTGCGACGCGGTCAAATATAAATTTATCAATAAATCATAACCCTTTCTTGATTCTTTTCAAAATAAAGACAATTCAACTTGAAGATTTTAAATTCTTAATGACGTTTTAGACTTCAATACCACATATGAATATAGGTTACTTTGTGTGGTACCCAATTTTCGAGTGTTGTCTTAGTAGAAGAACCTGGTTCTTCTTCGTGTTCCAACTATTACTGCTGCGGAATAATAAAAAGCAGTAAAGTAAAACACAGAGATTTTTACGTGGAAAACACCTGGCTCAAAAGGTAAAAAAACCATGACCTACTCCTTAGTAGGATTTGCTCAACTCTTCACTAAAAACTCTGAGCCAAATGGACTTACAAAATAAACTCTTTTGTAATCCTAAGGATTAACTCTAACCCTTTGTAGTAACTAGAGCCTAGATAATTTCTACACACCTCAAGCAAACTCTAACTTGATCAATACGCACCTATTACAATCGCTTTTATGAAAGCTAAAAGATACAATATTAAACACTCCTACTACAATCAACTAGACTCAATAAATAATCAGATGGAACTGGTTCTTCTAGTTGAATTGTAGCCTTTGTATCGCACAATTATTCTGCTAGCAAAAATAACTCTGGGAATTTTTCTTTTAGATTTCGATTCACTTCAGCTTTGTGCATCTCTAATTTCAGCATAAATACATCAAGTATTTATAGAGTCCGTCGTTGAGCTTGTCTTCCAATTCCAGTTCAACTCTACCTGGGTGAACCAATTCAAACCAAACTCAACTTCTTTTCTTTTGTTACTTTCCTTGCTGAATTTGACTTCAATTAATCAGATCAGTTTGCAACCTTTTTGCATTAGGAGACAATCTCTTGGTACATTGATATTTCATATCCAAAACATCTCCTAAACATATATGGTTCATGTTCCAGCTCGTTAGTTCACGATGTGTGCTCTGATGGACCTGGTTCAACTAGTCACCCTTTTGTCAATCTTCAAAACTATGCAGTGACATGGATCAACAAATTACCCCTTTTTGATGATGACAAACTCTGTGCTTAATCCTGTATACACTTCAAAGAACTTTGTATGGTTTTGAGCAATAATCATAGAGAATCCAGGTTCATTAGGTTATAAATATCACATCTTTATATTTTTGAAAAGTTCAGCACACTATCTTCCCCCTTTTGGCATCATCGAAAAGTTTACAAAATGATATACTTACCAGTTTTCTTAATTATTACACATGGCCATTGAGGCAACTGTAGGTGCAAATCATGATTAATCAACACAAGAAACCAATAAATGTTAGCTAACTCAGAAATTGAGACAAGTCAATAACTAAAACCAAACTTCATTGATAAGGAATGATAATCAACCACACACAGAAAAAAAAAAAAAACCAACCATGAGCTAAAGAAAATAAAAAGAACTAGAATTGATAACTGGTCTTAAGATGGTTTAAGGAAGCTCTAAGAAGCCTAAGGATAGGAAGGTGCAGTGGAGGTTGTGAACTTGGATTGTAGGAGAGACAGCATCTGTCGAAGAACACCTTCATTCTTTTCTTTCTCCTTTGCTAGTTCAGCTTTAAGAGCATCCTGCTCTTCTTCAACCTCAATCACACGAGACTTTAAGGGAAGGATCTCCATATCCTTAATCTCATTTTCTTGCACCAAAGTTCTAACTTTGTTGTTGACTGGTTGCTTCCTAGATGAACCAGGTTCATCCCAGGAACATTGACATTGTATTCACATGTAAGCAAAGTTTCCTTCCCAAAATAATCTTTGATCGTAGCCATCTCAGCCTTCTTTACTGGAACCCCAAAGTGTTCAAGCACTGTTGTCAGCATGAATCCATAAGGAATTGTGCGTGCCTTGGTTCCATTCACCACTCTGTAAAGGAGTTGGATGATAAAAGATAGCCAATTAATTTTCTTCCCCCTGCACAAAGCATTCCATCAATTTAAGATCCATATAATTTTCCATATGCCTTCTTTCTTGTCTAGGCAATAGGAACTTAATGACGAACTCAAAGAGTAGCTTGTGCTCATACTTCATCTCGCTCTTGTAAACCGGCCTGGGTTCAATATCCTTCTCACTATCACTAAAGAACCTGGTGATGTCGATTGCTGAGGCCATCCCATCTAGACAAGGCCATCTCTGCCTTGTATAGTCCTCATAGCCCTCAGCTGGTATGTTAAGAATAACACCCAGTTCTTTGACATCAAAGGAAACCTCAATTCCTTTGACCATAGACGTGACCCTGCCATCCTTGACACTTGCATTCCCCATAAACTCTACCAACTCTGCTATTGCCAGCCTGCCTTCCATGCAAAGGACCAGGTCCTTCCATCCTTGTACCTCCAGAGTTTCCATAAGATACTACATACCAGGCTCCTCTAAATCCTTCACCAGCTTGCCCTTTAGCATTGTTCTTTTTCCAAACATGGTAACCCTATCAGTCACCACGCCAATTTCCTTCTCCTCTTATCTAATCCAGTATGCATCATCTTCATACACAATTTTCACTTTATTTGGCTTGGTCCTGGTCTTCTTAACAGATTTTCTTGGTGCGATAGACATCCTAGCTGACTTCTTTGAAGAAGCCTTAGCCTTTGTGGATTTTGGTGTCTCAGCCATACCTGGAGCAGGTTGCTCCTCCTGTTAGACCAGGTCCAACCCAGTTTCTTCAATTTCAATAGCCTCAACAGGCTCTCTAACTTTTGCTTTTCCTTTTGCTGCTCTCTTAATTTTCCTCTCTTTCAGAGCCTATTCTAATTTTTCTTTTTCTTCTCTCGCAGTGCTACGAGTAGCTCTAACTTTTGGAGTAGAAACATCAGCAACTTCAGAAATTTTCCTTTTCTTTGAAAGAACTGGGTGAGTTGCCTTCTTGGGTTTCTGACTCCTTCTTCTCTTAGGGTTATAAGACTCCCCCGGTTTTCTCAACCTTTCCGCCAATGTTTCTTCCCCCGATGAACCAGGTTCATTTATAGCATTCTTTAGACTTGCAAGACCTGTTGCAGCTTCCTCTACTATGTTTCCCTCAAAATCAATGACTTCTTCTCCCATAGTTTCAGGAATAGGACAACAAATAGCCAACGTGGTACCATCCTCCCTACATCCCCTCACATCTTCTTCTCCCTCTCTCTCAAGAATTCTTTCTTTTCTCCCATCCTTCTTCCTTCCATAGATTTCGACATCGATAACAGACCCTACCAACACGAGTCTTTTATCAGCAGAAGTAAATTCAAAGTCGACTTCAAGATTACCTTTTTCAGAACTGGTTGAACCAGGTGCTTCTTCCTTATTAGCTTATTTAAATGATTCATTGGATGAATCCGACTTAGTACTTTTGTCTAATTTAATAAGATCCTCCAAGAATTTTTCCCTAGCCCCAGAAGCAACAGATTTTCGGGCAAGAACTTTAACTCGACGATTCTTGGGGGCGGGATTAGGGTTTGGAGTGGGTTCAAGAACGGGTGTATTTTCAGGGGAATGATGGAATTTCCGGTGATTCGGAGCTGTAAACAGATGGAGAATTGGAGACAGATTCAGAATTTCCTCCATTGTAATCACGATTAGGTGAGGAATTAGATGAGGAAGCTGGTGGAGGTGAAGACATATTTTTTTTGTTGAGAGGAAAGGACGAGTTTTTGCAGGTTTTGGGTAGTGTATTATGAGTTAACCTTGGTTGAAGGAAGCTTTATGAAGGGAGGAGTAATGATTACCTTTTATAACATATGGCCATTAATTTTACAACGGATAAGAAATTAATTCAAGTGGAAGTCTAATAGTTGTAGGAGTGTCATTGATTTAACGGTTGAGAGTCTCCTATTTCTAGGATAATTGAGTGTTGATGTGACTCCTTGGAACGGGTTCATTTATGGATTAGTACAGAGAATTAGTAATGAACCAAATATAGATAGAATCCTGCTCATGTGAGACTGTAATTGAATTACTATATGAAGAAGAGTACGTACCTTATCAGTCAGATGAATCATCATAGATGAACCAGGTTCATCCTGTTTGAAATCTTTAAATTGCCTCAATTTACAAGAATAGATAAACATTATTAGTATCTGGGGAATCATATTAATACATGTCACAAGAGTATGGCAATAAAGACATGATACTGAGCAATTATTAATCTGATTAAGTGCCTAACTAAAATTTTATATCCAAAGAAAAGAATAAAAAAAAAATTCAATCATGTGATCTTAATCATCCCTAATTCCAGCATGCTTCTCTCAAAATTCTCCCTACTAAGTGCTTTAGTGAATATATCAGCAATTTGATGATCAGTAGCACAAAATTCGATTGAGATCATTCCTTTTTCATAGTTATCCCTTAGGAAATGGTGTCTAACATCTATGTTCTTAGTCTTTTTGTGATGAACCGGGTTCTTCGTCATACTAATAGCACTTGTGTTATCACAAAATATAGGAATTCATCCCACATAAATACCAAAGTCCATGAGTTGTTGTTTGATCCATAACAACTGGGCACAGCATGAGGCTGCAGCCACATATTCAGCCTCAGCAGTAGACAAGGCTACTGAATTTTGTTTCTTGGTAGCCCAAGACACAAGACATGAACCCAAAAAGTGAGCCATACCTGAAGTAATTTTCCTGTCAACCAGGAATCCTGCATAATCAGCATCAGCATATCCTACAAGGTCGAAATTACTACCTTTAGGATACCAAAGGCATAAATCAGTGGTTCCTTTCAAATATCTCAAAATTCTCTTTACTGTAGTAAGATGGGACTCCTTTGGATTTTCCTGAAACCTAGCACATAATCCCACACTGAATACAATATCAAGTCTGCTGGCAGTGAGATACAATAGAGACCCAATCAACCCTCTATATAGATTATGATCAACAGATGAACCAGGTTCACCCATATCCAATTTTGTAGTTGTGGCTATGGGAGTGTCTATTTCTTTTGAGTCTTCCATTTTAAATTTCTTGAATAATTCTTTCACATACTTTTGTTGGTGGATCATTGTTCCATTTGGGTTTTGCTTAATTTGCAAGCCTATGAAAAAGTTTATCTCACCCATCATGCTCATCTCAAACTCACTTCCCATTAGCATAGCAAATTCCTTGCTCAATTTCTCAGAAGTCGCTCCAAATATGATATCATCCATATATATTTTCACAACCAGAAGATCCTTACCTTTTTCCCTTAAGAACAAGGTGCTATCAATTTTGCCTCGTTTGTACCCATGTTCTAGCAGGAATTTTGATAATCTTTCATACAATGATCTTGGTGCCTATTTGAGACCATATAGATCCTTGTCGAGTTTGTATACGTGGTCAGGTGATTCCTTGCTTTCAAAGCCTGGATGCTTTTTGTGAAATACATCTTCCTTCAGATAGCCATTTAGAAAGGCACTCTTAACATCCATCTGATGAAGAGTGAATTCCATGTGTGCAGCAAATGCTATAAGAAGTCTGATTGCCTCCAGTCTTGCCACAGGGGCAAAGGTCTCATCATAGTCAATTCCTTCTTCTTGACTATATCCTTGAACAACTAATCTTGCCTTATTCCTTGTAACAGTTCCATCCTCATCGAGCTTGTTCCTGAAGACCCAGTTGGTACCAATTACATATCTATCCAATGGCCTGGGTACCAAGCGCCATACTTGACTTCTTTCAAACTGATTCAGCTCTTCTTGCATGGAATTTACCCAATTAGCATCTTGTAGGGCTTCCCCAATGTTCTTTGGTTCGATCATGGATAGTAAGGCATCAAATGCACACAGATTTTTCAAGGATGATCTTGTCTTGATTCCAGATGCCAAATCTGTTATGATGTTCTCAAGAGGGTGAGAACTCTAATATCTATGTGGCTTAAGTACCAGTTGTTCATTCCTAGATGATTCCAGGATGTCTTGTTGCTGTAGAGAAGGATCAGGCCAGGTTGCATATGTTGAGTTCCCCCTGTCATGATGCTTAGGGTAGTTGAACCTGGTCCATCACCTTTTCCACCTTTTATGCTTTCTTAAGTGTGATCACTGCTTCTTACCAGCCCAAGCTCCTCATCTTCAGGTTCCGGTCTCTCAGCAAGAATGTTAGTTTCATCAAAGACGACATGTATACTTTCTTCTACACACATAGTTCTTTTATTATACACTTTATAAGCTTTACTATGTGATGAATATCCTAAGAATACTCCCTCATCACTTCTGGGGTCAAATTTTCCTAGGGAATCTTTGCCATTATTGCATACAAAACACTTGCATCCAAAATCCCTAAAGTGGGATATGTTGGGATTTCTCCCTTTAAGTAATTCATAGGGATTTTTCTCTAATAGAGGTCTAGTCATGCATCTATTGATTATGTAGCAAGCAGTATTTATTGCTTCATCCCAGAAGCTTTGAGGTAGTTTGCTAGATAGGAGCATGGTTCTTTCCATGTCTTCAAGAGTTTTGTTTCTCCTTTCAACAACCCCATTTTGCTGTGGGGTTCAGGGAGCAGAAAAAATATGATTAACATCATGTTCATCACAGAACTCAGCAAACTTAATATTCTCAAATTCAGTACCATGGTCAGATCTTATTGATGCCAGTTGATGTCCCAATTGATTTTGAGTTTTCTTGACAAATGAGTTGAACATATCAAATGCTTCATCCTTAGATGCCAGGAATAAGGTCCAAGTGAACCTTGAAAAATCATCAACTAGCACCATCACATATCTCTTACCACCTCTACTTAAAGTTCTCATACGACCGCATAGATCCATATAAACCAGTTCCAACGTCTTGGTGGTACTGACCATTTTCTTACTTTTGAAAGAGGACCTTACCTGCTTCCCCCTGGAACATGCTTCACAAACTTTGTCTTCCTTGAACTTAATATTAGGAAGTCCTACCACTAAGTCCTTAGAGACTAGTTTGTTAAGCTGAGTTAGACTTGCATGACCAAGTCGATTGTGCCACAGGAGAGGATCACTGTCCAACACACTTAGACAAGTGAGTTTATTTTCAGACAATGTGGACAAATCTATGACATAGATGTTATTCATTCTTTTTCCCTGCAAAACAATCCTGTCAGTAAGCAGGTTAATCACAAAACATTTTGTGGAAGTAAAAGCAACTAGGTTATCCCTGTCACATAGTTGTGATACAGTGATCAGACTGTATTTCAAGCCATCTATTAGATACACATGTTCAATAGATCGTGTATCATCCTTACCTACCTTACCAACCCCAATGATTTCACATTTTTTCCCGTTTCCAAAGGAGAGACTTATTCCTTTGAGACTTTCAAGTGAAAGGAATTGTTCAATGTTCCCAGTCATATGCTTTGAGCAGCCACTATCCAAGTACCAAATCTGGCTACCTCCTCACACTTGAAATTATGGTTCTTCATGTGATTCCTTGTCAGATTCTCCAATTGCCATGAGCGCCTGATCTTCAGTCTCCCCATCTTCTGATTCTTCATCTGAACTTTCCCCCCAAGCAACAACCATACTTTGTTGTGTTTGTCTTGGGTTGAACCTTTTCCTTCCTCCTATTCCATCTCTCATATATTTCCTTTTTCCACTCTACCTCCCATTGAGGACAGTTTTTAATGAGATAATCAGTCTTACCACATTTATAGCATCCCTCGTTGGTTGGTCTTTCTGGAGCCTTTGCTTTGTTGTATTTTCCTCCTCTAGAGATGACTTTCTTCCTCATGAGAAAGTTTCTAAATTCTTTGGTGATCATGACCATCTCATCATCTTCCAGATCTGCTCCCTTAGTGATTCTTAGGGCTAGACTTTTCTCCTTCTTTGGACCATCCATCTTCATTGTCTGCCTTCTCAGTTCATAGGCAGTGAGGTTTCCAATTAGCTCATCCAATCTGAGGGTTGCCATATTTTTAGATTCCTGGATAGCAGTGATTTTGCTTTCCCATGAAATAGGCAAGACCCTTGTTAGGATCTTCTCAACCTTGTCCTCTTCAAGAATGATTCTTCCAAGAGACTTCAGTTCATTAGTCAAGGTAGCGAACCTTGTGTACATATCTTGAATAGTCTCTCCTTCTTTCATAGTGAAGTTTTCATATTGAGAGTATAGTAAAGTACCTCTTGACCTTTTTACCTGAGGTGTTCCTTCATGGGCTACTTGCAAGGTGTCCCAAATCTCTTAGGCTGTGGTCAGCTTTGGATTCTGCTGTACTCGTCTGGACCTAGTCCACATACTAGCCACTTTTTGGCCTTTGCATTCTTCTCCCATTTCTTTAGATCCTCAGTAGTGCAATCGGCTCTTGTCTTTGGTATATCTATACCTTCAGTAGTCTTCATCATGGTGGCTAGAGGACCATCAGTGACTATGTCCCAAAGTTCATAGTCTTCTCCAATTAGGTGATCC
Organism: Nicotiana paniculata; assembly: GCA_005239505.1. NCBI lineage: Eukaryota > Viridiplantae > Streptophyta > Magnoliopsida > Solanales > Solanaceae > Nicotiana > Nicotiana paniculata. Next base: position 14,872 of record ML310694.1, read on the forward strand.
TTCATCCTATTTTTCCACCATGAGTAGTACTGGCCATTGAAGAGTGGTGGCCTTGCAGTTGATTGACCTTCCCAATTTCCAGGTGGTGCACTCATCTTGATCTTTTCCAAGGTGTTAGCCTTTCAAGGATAATCTGCTATGATACCAATTGATGTTTTAGACTTCAATACTACACAAGAATATAGGTTACTTTGTGTGGTACCCAATTTTCGAGTGCTGTCTCAGTAGAAGAACCTGGTTCTTCTTCGTGTTCCGACTATTACTGTTACGGAGTAATAAAAAGCAGTAAAGTAAAACACAGAGATTTTTACGTGGCAAAACACCTGGCTCGAAAGGTGAAAAAAACCACGACCTACTCCTTAGTAGGATTTTCTCAACTCTTCACTAAAAACTCTGAGCCAAACGGACTTACAAGATAAGCTCTTTTGTAATCCTAAGGATTAACTCTAACCCTTTGTAGTAACTAGCACCTAGCTAATTTCTACACACCTCAAGTTAACTCTAACTTGCTCAATACGTACCTATTACAATTGCTTCTATGAAAGCTGAAAGATACAATATTAAGAACTCCTACTACAATCAACTAGACTCAATAAATAATCAGATGGAACTGGTTCTTCTAGTTGAATTTTAGCCTTTGTATCGCACAATGATTCTGCTAGCAAAAATGACTCTGAGAATTTTGCTTTCAGATTTTTCACTTCAGCTTTGTGCGTCTCTAATTTCAGCAGAAATACATCAAGTATTTATAGAGTCAGTCGTTGAGCTTGTCTTCCAATTCCAGTTCAACTCTACCTGGGTTAACTAATTCGAACCGAACTCAACTTCCTTTCTTTTGTTACTTTCCTTGTTGAATTCGACTTCAATTAATCATATCAGTTTGCAACCTTTTCGCAATAGGAGACAATCTCTTGGTACATTGATATTTCATATTCAAAACATCTCCTAAACATATATAGTTCATGTGCCAACTCGTTAGTTCACGATGTGTGCTCTGATGGACCTGGTTCAACTGGTCACCCTTTTGTCAATCTTCAAAACTATGCAGCGACATGGGTCAACACTTAAGAATCCTCAACTTAGTTCCATTTGACACAATTAACAAACATAATCAATTAAAGGTGTCCACAAAGCATGGTGTAAACCTAAAACTACCCGGACATAAACAGGAATAGTAGTTGCTTACGGACTCTCATCACTTCGTGCGTACGTATCCCCAACAAATAACAACACATACTAATCAAGTTCACCTATGGGGTAAATTCCCTCTTACAAGGTCAGAAATGAGACGTACAGCGTCTCAACGCCTACTTTCCAATTCAAGAATGCGCTCAAACCTCCAAAGTTGATGCCAAACGACTCGAAACTAGTCAAACGTTACATAAGTTAATAAATCTATCCTCAAAAGTTCATATCCCCACTATAAAAGTAATTACCCAACCCAAAATACAAGATTCCTAAAATTCACGCCAGGGCCCACATGCCCAGATTATAGAATTTTTTGGAGAAAGTTGTTACCCATAACCATAGGAACATAAGTATATGATTTTTATCAATAACCATTTTCGTGGTAAAGTCCCTTTTTTTTTATTAAACCCTAGAGTTTTTATCTAAACCCATGATTTCTACTAATTTTCATGTTAAAATCTATCTATGATCTATGTATTAAACTCACATCAACTAGAAATTACTTATCTCACAAATCTAGGTCGCAATCCCCTCCTTAGAAGCTCTCAAACCGACCAAGAGTGGAATAAAATATGATAAAATGGCCCTAGTCCGTATTAAATGAGGTTCACTGCCTCCAGAAATTTCTGCGCCTGCAGTCATATGGTCGCACCTACGCCCTCGCTTCTGCGGACAAAGGTATGCTTCAGCGGAAATCCCCTGGGTCGGCTGGAGTCGCTTCTGCGGACGGGTTCCCGCTTCTGCAATCCCGCTTATGTGGAGGATGGGCCACACTTGCGAAACCTGGGTTGCCCTCTATTGTCCACTTAAGTGAGGCTTGACTCGCACATGCGGCTGGCCAAGCGTAGGTGCGATTATGACAGATCTGGGGAGCTTCAACTGTTGCTTCAGCTCTCAGCTTGGTCTGAGCCTCACCCAATCGGCACTTAGGGCTCCTGAGGCCCCGCCCGAACATACCCATAAGTATGAAATCATAAAACATACTCGCTTGAACTCTCAGAACACCCAAAACAACATTAAAACTAAGAATCGCACCCCAAAACCAATTGATTCAAACTTGTGAACTTCAATTTCCTCTATTCACTCGAAATGCGCCCCAAAGTACATAGACTACTCGGATTTATACCAAATTTTGCATGCAAGTCTAAAATGACATTACGAAACTATTCCTTGTCTCGAATTCTGTTTGGAACTCGTTATCACCAAAACCCGTTCTAAACCAAATTTTAAAGAACTTCAAGAACCAACTTTCACTATTAGGCGCTGAAATCCTCATGTTCATCCCAAAACCTGATCTGAGTATATGCTCAAGTCTGAAATCATCATACAAACCTATTGGAACTGTTAAATCCCTATTCTGAGGTCGTTTACTCAAAATATTGACCGAAGTCAAACTTAGCCTTTAATGCTAACTTAAGGAACCAAGTGTTCAGATTACAAATCGAACACTTCCAAATCTCAAACCAATCATCCCCGCAAGTCATAAACTAATAAACACATACACGGAGTCTTATTTAGGGGAATGGGGTTCTAGAAATAAAAATGATTGGTCGGGTCATTATATTTATGGAATTAATATCAGATTAAATGTAAAGACCCACCGGTCATTTTGAGAATTTAAGTTCTATTTGGTGGTATTGATCTTGAGCAGTTTCGTATGGTGATTTTTTACTTAGGCATGCGTCCGGATTTTGTATTGGAGGTCGGTAGGGTGATCTGAAGCATTTCGGCGAAAGTTAAAGTTTGGAAAGTAGAGGGGTTTGACCAATAGTTGAATTTGGTGATATTCGGGGTCGGAATGCGATTTTGAGAGTTGGAATAGCTCTGTTATGTTATTTGGGACTTGTCTGCAAAATTTGACGTCATCCCGGGTTGGTTTGATAGGTTTCGGCACGAGTTTTAGAAGTTGGCATAACTGGAAGTTCATAAGCATGATTCATGATGTGATTCGTAGATTCATCGATGTTTGTTGTGATTTGAGACCTCGAGTGGGTCCATGTTAGGGTATGAACATGTTGGTATGCTTGGACGGGGGCCCCGAGTGTGTTTCAGACGAGTTTCGGATGGTTTTCATGGTTTTAAGGAAGTCTGAGTTTTTATGTAATCGCACTTGTGGACCTTAGGCACAGGTGTGATGGTCGCATGCGCAAAGATGGAGGCACAGGTGCGAGAGGAGTTGGTCTTCACAGTCTCCGCAGATGCGGAGAATTGGAATGCATATGCGGCACCGCAGAAGCGGATCCTTGGGTGCAGAAGCGAGAGGGAGCGCAAGTGAGATTGGTCATGCGCACTTGCGGCTGCACAGAAGTGGTTAATTTGTCCACATATGCGAAAGTTCTGGCAGGTTCATTTAAGTCGGGGTGGGCCATTTTCTTTATATTTTGAGTTTTAGACTTCGGTTTTGGGAGCTTCTTTTGGGGTTTTTCAAGAAAATCGATTGGGTAAGTGTTCTTTACCTAGAATCTAATATATTCCATGATTTTATCTTCATTTTTATCATTTAATTTGTGTTTTGAGTTGAGGAAAATGTTGGTTTTTTAAGAAAGTTTTCAAAATGAAAAATCATGATTTGAGGGTCGAAATGGTATCAGAATTTGAAAATTTTAGTATGGGTGAACTCGTATCGGAATGGGTGTTCGGGTTTTGTGAAATTTGTTGAGTTCCGATGTGCGGGCCTGAGCGTCGACTTTCGGGATCGATTTTTATATTTTTGTAAAGATTGAAACCGTATGATCCGAAATAGTTTCTTATAAGTTTTATTTGTGCTTTGAAGTTATTTTGGTTAGATTTGAGCCGTCCTGAGGTCTTTTCACCCGAGAAGTTCATTTTAGAGTGCTGGTTTCTCTTCTTTGAGGTAAGTATCTTGACTAACCTTGTGTGCGGGAACTGGCCCTTAGAACTGAGTCTTATATGTTGATTTTTGTAGGATCAAGAAGCTGAATGGTTTTGAAGATTGACAAACGAACTCAAAGTTGAACCAGGTCCATCACTGGAGACATAGACATGCAGATTTAATGGCACATGAGGTGATCACAAACAGGAGATAAGCACAATCAGTGATCAGAAGATATATCTCCTGATCGAAAAGGTTGCAGATTGATAGGGAGATGGACTCCTTATTCAGTAAGGACAGAATCAAGATAGAAGAGGATCTAGGGAGTTGAGATCAACTAGAACTCTTCCACCAAGGAAGAGTTGCATCTGAATTCTAGTATATCTTCTTTTCTACTGATCTTATATATTGTCAAGTTTTCTTATTAAACAGGCTCGCACAAACATAGAAGCAAAACAAGAATTGAGAACAAAATTACCAAAGCAATTTTGTAAGCAGTTTGTGTGATAATTTCCTGTGCGATTCTGAAGCTACTTGAACAAAATAGAAGAACCAGTTCCATCTGTTGTCTTTTTAGTCTAGTTTATTTGTAGTAGGTGATTACAAAGTGTATCTTTCAGCTTTATCCAGAAGTATTTGTAATAGGTATTGCGTATTCAAGTTAGAGTTAACTTGAAGGTTGTCGCAAATAGCTAGAGGCTAGTTTGCCACAAGGGGATTAGAGTTAGTCCTTAGGTTTACAAAAGAGTTTATTTTCTAAATGTTGTTTTTATCATTGATTTAGTGAAGAGTTTGGGAAAATCCTACTGGGAAGTAGGTCGTGGTTTTTTCACCTTTTGAGCCAGGTGTTTTCCATATAAAATTGTTGTGTTCCCTTATTTTCTGCAATTATTATTCCGCAAATTGTAGGAGTTGGAACACATAGAAGAACCTGGTCTTTCTATAACTACTGCACACGAAAATTGGTCACCACACAAATCACCTCCCCCCCCCCGCCTTCTTGTGTGGTATTAACATAGATAAATAGCAATTGGTATTAGAGCAGGTTATCCTTGAAGAGGCTAACACATTAGGAAAAGATCAAGATGAGTGCACCACCTGGGAACTGGGAAGGACACTCAACTGCTAGGCCACCACTCTTCAATGGACAGTACTACTCCTAGTGGAAGAACAGGATGAAGAATCACTTAATTGGAGAAGACTATGAACTATGGGACATAGTCACTAACGGTCCTTTGGCCACCATGAAGAAGACTGCTGAAGGAGTAGATGTGCCAAAGATAAGAGCCGACTGCACTGCTGAAGACTTAAGAAAATGGGAAAATAATGCCAAGGCCAAGAAGTGGCTCGTGTGTGGACTTGGTCCAAATAAGTACAGCAAAATTCAAAGCTACACCACTGCCAAGGAAATTTGGGATACTTTGCAAGTGGCTCATGAGGGAACTATACAAGTGAAAAGATCCAGAGGTACATTACTATATTTTCAATATGAGAATTTCTCTATGAAGGAAGGAGAGACCATTCAAGAGAGTACACTAGGTTCACTACTCTTACAAATGAACTAAAATCTCTTGGAAGCACTATCCTTGAAGAAGACAAGGTTGAAAATATTTTGACAAGGGTTCTGCCAATCTCTTGGGAGAGTAAGATCACTGCTATTCAGGAATCCAAGAACATGGCAACCCTCAGATTGGATGAGCTAATTGGAAATCTCACTGCCTATGAACTTAGAAGGCAGACAATGAAGATAGATGCTCTCAAGAAGGAAAGAAGTATGGCACTGAGAATCACTGAAGGAACAGATCTAGAGGAAGATGAAATGTCTATGATCACCAAGGAATTCAGAAACTATCTCATTAGGAAAAAGGGCATCTCAAGAGGTGGAAACTATAACAAGGCAAAGGCACCATAAAAACCCACCAACGAGGGATGCTACAAATGTGGAAAAATTGATCATCACATCAAGAACTGTCCTCAGTGGGAAGTTGAATGGAAAAGGGAAAGATCTGAAAGAAGGAACTGGAAGAAGGAACTGGTTCATCCCAAGAAAAACACAACATCAACAAAAGCTATGATTGTTGCTTGGGAGAAAGTCCAGATGAAGAATCAGATGATGAAGATGGAAATGAGCAAGCACTCATGGCAATTGGTGAATCAGATGAGGAATCAGAGGTAAGTATATCTCATCTCAAAAATAATATTAAGTTCGTATCCAAAGAATAACTCTCTGAATTATTACTTGACTTCATTGATGATTATGAAAAATTAAATAAAGAGAAGGAACAGTTGTCTAAGGAGTGTGTAATGTTAAAAGCAAAGTGTAAGAACCTGGAACTTAGAGTAAGTGAATCTGTGAGTGAAAACACTCCTCTGAAGAACCAGGTTCATCCACTTGAAACAAATGTCCTAGAGTTAAAATTTGAAAATTTAGAACTGAAACTAGGAACCAGTAAGAAGACAGGTGACAACTCTCAACTCGTCTTAGAAGAAAATGTAGGCAGACTAAAGGATGAGTTGTATAAGAAAGATGAACAGATAAGAGTGTTGAAGGAGGAACTTGGTAAAGTTAAGCATGAACTTGACAGAACATGCAAATGGAATAAATCCTCTGATGCTTTAACATGGCTATAGGAAAATCACAGTAGCAACAGAAGAGGACTTGGCTTTGGGAGTCAACTGCCTAAATGGGATCCCAAAAGAAAGTACCTCACTCTTCTTGAGAACAAAATTTGTACCCACTATAAAATTGAATGCAATGCAAAAGAGCAGGCCAGTCAAAAGAATAAAAGTTTTGTTCGAAAGAAAAATTGGTTACCAAATTGGGCAAAAAGGGACTTAATTCATCCTTTCTATTATAGAAAGGGACCCAAACTAGTTGGGGTTCCTAAGACTAACCCCTGATTTTCTTTTGTAGGTTCAAGTGAAAGGGAGTATTCAAATATGTTACATGGATAGTGGCTGCTCAAAACACATGACATGGAACAAGGAATAGTTCCTTTCACTTGAAAACCTCAAAAGAGGAAATGCCTCCTTTGGAAATGGGAAGAAAGGTGAAATTATTGGGGTTGGTAAGGTAGGTAAGGATGACACACGTTCCATTGAGAACGTTTACTTGAAGATGACTTGAAATATAGCCTAATCAGTGTGTCACAACTGTATGACAGAGGTAACCTGGTTGCATTCACTTCTACAAAATGCTTCGTAATTAATCTTATCACTGACAATATTGTTTTGCAGGGAAAGAGAGTGAATAATATCTATATCATAGATCTGTCCACTCTGTCAGAAAATGAACTAACGTGTTTAAGTGTGTTGGACAGTGATCCCCTCCTTTGGCACAAAAGACTTGGCCATGCTAGTCTAAATCAACTCAAAAAACTAGTCTCCAAGGACCTAGTGACCGGTCTCCCTAACATTAAGTTCAAGGAAGACAAAGTTTGTGAGGCTTGTGCAAGGGGGAAGCAGGTAAGATCATCTTTCAAAAGCAAGAAAATGGTAAGTACCACCAGGACAATGGAACTGGTTCATATGGACCTATGTGGTCCTATTAGAACATTAAGCAGAGGTGGTAAGATATATGTAATGGTGCTTGTTGATGACTATTCTAGATTACCTGGACATTGTTTCTAACATCTAAAGATGAAGCATTTGACATGATTACTTCTTTTGTTAGAAAAATACATAAACAATTAAGAAATCAACTTGCATAAATTAGGTCTGATCATGGCACTGAATTTGAAAATGCCAAATTTGCTGAATTTTGTGATGAGCATGGCATAAATCATAACTTTTCTACCCCTAGAACTCCACAACAAGATGGAGTGGTTGAAAGAAAAAATAGGACACTTGAAGATATGGCCAGGACCATGCTTCTTTCTAGTAAACGACCTCATAGCTTCTGGGGAGAAGCTGTAAACACTACATGCTATATTATAAATAGGTGCATGACTAGACCACTTGTAGAGAAGACTCCTTATGAGTTACTTAAATGTAGAAAGCCCAATATATCCCATCTTATGGCGTTTGGTTGTAAGTGCTTTGTGCACAATAATGGCAAGGTCCCTAGGTAAGTTTGATCCCAGAAGTGATGAGGGAGTATTCTTGGGATATTCTTCACATAGTAAGGCTTATAAAGTGTATAACAAAAGAACTATGTGTGTTGAAGAGAGTGTACATGTTATTTTTGATGAAACTAACATTCTCTCTGAGAGACATGAACAAGTAGATGAAGAAATTGGGCTGGTCAGAAACTCAGACCAAACTGGAGCAATACTGGAGGAAGAAACAGGTGATGGAATAGGTTCATCCATCCTAGGCAACATGCTAGGGGGAACTGAGCAACAAACTAATTTCCAAACCTCATTGGAACCTGTCCCTGATCATGTTCCTCAGCAACAAGAAACTGTAGGATCTTCAAGTAATACCCAGTAGGTTGTAAAACCACACAGATATCAAAGCTCAACCCCCATTGAGAACATTATAATTGATCCAACATCTAGAATCAGAACTATATCCTCTTTGAAAGATCTGTGTGTGTTTGATGCTTTTTTATCCTTGATTGAACCTAAAAATATTGCTGAAGCTTTGCAGGATGCAGATTGGGTAAATGCAATGCAAGAAGAACTCAACCAATTTGAAAGGAGTCAAGTTTGGCATCTGGTACCTAGACATAGATCAGTGATTGGCACAAAGTGGATATTTAGAAACAAACTTGATGAAGATGGAACTGTTACAAGAAGGCAAGATTCGTGGTTCAAGGATATAGTCAGGAGGAACGAATAGACTATGATGAAACCTTTGCTCATGTGGAAAGGTTGGAAGAAATTAGGCTCCCTATAGCCTTTGCTGCTTACATGGAATTCACCCTTCACTAGATGGATGTCAAGAGTGCCTTCCTGAATGGCTATCTCAAGGAAGAAGTGTTTGTAAAGCAGCCTCCGGGGTTTGAAAACAACGAGAATCCTGATCATGTGTACAAGCTTGACAAAGCACTGTATGGACTCAAGCAAGCTCCAAGGGCATAGTATGAAAGGCTTTCAAAATTCCTGCTGGAACGTGAATACAAGAGAAGTAAAATTGATATCACCTTATTCTTAAAGGAAAGGTAAAGATCTATTGGTAGTGCAGATATATGTAGATGACATAATCTTTGGGGCAACTTCTGAAAAGCTAAGTAAAGAATTTGCTAAACTAATGGGGAGTGAATTTGAAATGAGCATGATGGGTGAGCTTAACTTCTTTTTAGGCTTACAAATTAAACAAAATTCAAATGGAACTATGATCCATCAGCAAAAATATGTGAAAGAATTGCTTAAAAGATTTAAATTGGAAGACTTAAAGGAAATTGACACTCTTATTGTAATAGCCACAAAACTAGATGTAGATGAACCCAGTTCACCTGTCGATCAAAATTTGTATAGAGAAATGATTTGTTCATTGTTGTATCTTACTGCCAGTAGACCTGACATTGTCTTCAGCGTAGGGCGTTGTGCAAGATTTCAGGCTAATCCAAAGGAATCACACTTAACTGCAGTAAAGAGAATCTTGAGATACCTTAAAGGCACTACTGACCTCTGTCTTTGGTATCCTAAAGGTACTAATATTGATCTTGTGGGATATGCTGATGCTGAATATGCAGGCTTTTTGGTAGATAGAAAGAGCACCTCAGGTATGGAACACTTTTTGGGATTATGTCTTGTGTCTTGGGCCACTAAGAAACAGAACTCAGTAGCTCTATCTACTGCTGAGGCTGAGTACGCGGCTGCAGCCTCATGTTGTGCTCAGTTACTATGGATTAAGCAACAACTGATGGACTTTGGCATAGAAGTTGGATGCATTCCTATCTTCTGTGATAACACTAGTGCTATTAGTATGACAAAGAACCCCATCCATCATAAAAGTACAAAGCACATAGATGTTAGACACCATTTCCTAATAGACAAATATGAGAAGGGAATGATTCTATTGAATTTTGTGCTACTAACAAAAAAATTGCTGACATCTTTACTAAGGCACTAAGTAGAGAGCATTTTGAGAGAAACAGGTTAGAATTAGGGATGATTAAGATCACCTAATTGAACCAATTCAAAACAAAAATGAAAAAAAAAGGAGGAATTTTTTTTTTGGCTAGGAATTCTGAAAGGTGTAAATAATCAGAATAATCGTTGCTTAATATCATGCCTTAAAAAGCATACTCTCTTGACGTGTGTTAATATGACTCCATGTTTACTAATGATGTTTTTCTATTTTTGTAAATTGAGGCTTAATCAAGATATTCTAACAAGATGAACCTAGTTAATCGTTGTTGGTTCATCTGGAAGACAAGGTATGTCCTCATCACTATACACATATTTAAATATCAATAGTTACTCATGAGCAGGACTCTATCTATAATAAGCTTTTACAAAATCTAGTACCTATCCCAAATTTGAACTAGTTCCAAAGAGTCAAATCAAATTAGAATGGCCTAGATTATAGGGGAGTCATAACCGTCACTTATCACCTGACACTCCTGAACCGATTAGACTCCCACTTGACAAACATTACACCCGTTGTGTATTTATTAACCAAGCCTTTAAAGTCCATCATCACTTCTCCAATCCTTCACCTTTTTTTCCTAAAGCCATAACCGTCGAAACCCTTTCAACCTTCTACTCAAACACCTTGATCCTGATTTTCTTTAATCATCACCATGGCTAACACTCCACCTCCTGCTTCATCCTCCTCAATCACACCTGACTATAGTACCACGCTTGAAGATACTGGTTCCACCCCATCTCAATCATATTCTTCCACTCCATCTCAATCACATCCCACCACCCCTCATAAAAATAATGTTTCGTCTCCTCTAATCACTCCCGTTATACAACCAAGCCCCAATCCAGAACCCAAGAGAGGACGTGTGAAAATGCTCGCCAGAAAGACTATGGCCTCTGGCTCTCTAGCTAGGAAATTGAACGCAAAGCTTCAAGCTAGCCAGGCCCAAGAATTTGAGAATTCTAATGACTCGTTCAAGTCTGCCACTGAGGGGGAAGCAACTAGTTCTTCTGATTATGAACAGATAACATCTAAAATTGGGTATGATTCAGTCACTTCTGAAAATAGGTTTGTTTTAATTGGGTCTGTAGTGGATGTGGAGATTCCTAATAGGAGAAGAAAAGGCGGTAAAAAACTTTGGGAGAGAGGGAGAAAGAAGTACTGTGAGGGGAACAGGGGAAGGAGTCACTCCATTGGCAATTTGTGGGACTATCCCAGTGGTTGTTGAAGAAGGTGCCAAGGATTTAGGGGGAGGTAATTCTAGAGAGGCTGTAGAGGGGCTGGAAAATCTTCAACATGCAATCGATGAACCTGGTTCATCTATTAAAGAAACTTTGGCTGATCTTATGAGAAAATTAGGGGAGAGCAATAAACCCAAAAATAAGAAGACACCCAAGACCAAGAAAGCTGCTCCTCCAGTAGAAAGAAAGAAGAGAAAATCCACTCCCTCTGCTGATGCTTCCATTCCTAGAGGTCGCACTACAATGAGTGAAATTAGGCAGAGTGAAAAGAAGTTGCAGAAAGCTATAAGGGAGAGTAGGAGAAAGAAAGCTAAAAAGGGGAAGGAAAAAGTGTTTGAGCCTGAAGAGGTTGTTGATGTTGAGGAGATGGACCTGGTCCATCAAGAGGAACAAATGGAAGAAGTTGATATTGAGACACCCAAACCAAAGAAGGCTAAGACTTCTTCCAAGAAGTCAGCATTTGTGTCTGCTACACCCTCGACTGTTGCTAGGAGGACTAGGTCCACAAAGAAATAAAATAAGGCTCAGTTTGATGATGATGAGTGGAGTGGTGAAGAAGCAGAGGAGTCTGGTGGAGAGACAGAAAAATTGGCAAAATTTGGGAAGCGCATGATACTGAAGGGAAGGTTGTTGAAGGATCTTGAAGAATCAGGCATGATTTACCTTGTGGACACTCTGGACGTGCAGGGCTGGAAGGACATGGTCCTTCAACTAGAAGACAGGCTGGCCAGGAGTGAGATTGTCGAGTTCATGAAAAATGCAGAAGTCAAGGATGGCAGGGGCTCCAGTCAGGTAAAAGGGGTTAAGATCCCCTTTGATGCCAAGGAGCTGGGTGAGATTCTTGGGATTCCCGCTGAGGGATATGATGATTATACAAGGCAGAGGTGGCCCAACTTGGATGGCCTTCCTTCTGCACTGCAAATCACCAGGAGGTTCAGTGATAATGCTGAAGAAGTGGAACCAAGGGTTGTGTTCAAAAGCGAGATGACACCTCAACACAAAGTGGTTTTTGAGTTTGTCAATAAATGCTTACTGCCCAGGCAAGAGAGGAGGCACATAGCAAACTATATGGATTTAACTCTCATGGAGTGCCTGGATAGTGGAAGGCAAATCAACTGGCCCTCTTTCATTATTCAGTTGCTGGATAGGGTGGTAAATGGCTCCAAGGCTCATGATATCCCTATGGGTTCATCCTAACGACTGTGGTGGCTCACTTTAAAGTGCCCGTGAAGAAAGCAGAAATGGCTACTATCAAACACCATTTTGGGAAGAACACGCTTCTAACATGCTACTATGTTGTGAATGTTCCTGACGATGAACCTGGTTCATCAAGGAAAACGCATGTGAATAGCAAGGTCAGGGCACTTGTGTATGAAGGTGGGGTTAAGGATGCTGAAATCCTTGCCTGAAGACCCACCTTACAGAGGTTGAGGTTGAGCGGGATGCTCTCAGATCTGAACTGGCAAATGAAAAGGAGAAGAATACAGGGATTATTCTACAAATGCTCTCTCTTCTCCAAGCAAAGAACCCAACCTCCTCCACTCATTCTCAGCCTTAGGTGTCAAGTGTCGTCCCTCACCCCTCTATGACCCAGTTCGGGATTTTTCTTGCTATCTTTTGCTCATGACTGTAACTGCTTTTATTTCTTTTTGTGTTTAGTACCTGAACAATGCTCTTATCAATGAATTGTGTTATTTTTACTCTTACCCATTTTGTCTCACTTTCCTTGATAGTTTACATCCTTGGTTTACTATTGATGATTATTCCATGTTTGCAGTTGCAGTTGCCTCAGTGGCCACGAGTCATTATTATAAATCTTGTAATTCTAACCTTTGCAACTTTTCGATGATGCCAAAAAGGGGAAGATGTGCTATATTGAAAATTGTGATATTTATAACCTAATGAACCTGGTTCTTTATGATAAATGCTTAGTACTATAAAAAGTGTCAATGTTGGATTAAAGTGATTACAGGCCTAAGCACAAAATTTGTCATCATCAAAAAGGGGGAATTTGTTGGATCAAGAAGCTGAATGGTTTTGAAGATTGACAAATGAACTCAGAGTTGAACCAGGTCCATCACTAGAGACATAGACATGCAGAGTTAATGGCACGTGAGGTGATCACAAACAGGATATAAGTACAATCAGTGATCTGAAGATATATCTCCTGATCGAAAAGGTTGCAAATTGATAAGGAGATGGACTCCTTATTCAGTAAGGACAAAATCAAGATAGAAGAGGATCTAGGGAGTTGAGATCAACTAGAACTCTTCCACCAAGGAAGAGTTGCATCCGAATTCTAGTATATCTCTTTTTCTACTGATCTTATATATTGTCAAGTGTTCTTATTGGACAGGCGCGCACAAACATATAAGCAAAACAAGAATTGAGAACAAAATTACCAAAGCAATTTTGTAAGCAGTTTGTGTGAAAATTTCCTCTACGATTCTGAAGCTACTTGAACCAGCTAGAAGAACCAGCTAAATATGTTGTCTTTTAGTCTAGTTTATTTGTAGTAGGTAATTAAAAAGTGTATCGTTCAGCTTTATCTAGAAGCATTTGTAATAGGTACTGAGTATTCAAGTTAGAGTTAACTTGAAGGTTGTCGCAAATAGCTAGCTAGTTTGCCACAAGGGGATTAGAGTTAGTCCTTAGGTTTACAAAAGAGTTTATTTTGTAAATGTTGTTTGGCTCATTGATTTAGTGAAAATTTTTGGAAAATCCTACTGGGAAGTAGGTCGTGGTTTTTTCACCTCTTGAGCCAGGTGTTTTCCACGTAAAATTGTTGTGTTCCTTTATTTTCTGCCATTTTTATTCCACAAACTGTAGGAGTTGGAACACATAGAAGAACATGGTCCTTCTATAACTACTGCGCGTGAAAATTGGTCACCACACAAATCAACCCCCCCCCCCCCCCCCCNATAGATAAATAGCAATTGTAGTCCGTGTACGTGAGGTGACGAGTAGGTGCTCGGATTTATGTTGTGGAAATTGGCCTTTTAGGGTTCCTAGGTTCTTGTATTCATTGAAAATGTAGTTGTACTTGTATAATTACATTCCTTAATTACTAGTTTCACCTTTACCGGCTTAATTAGAATTAATTGCTTCATGATCCACTCTTATTGATATTTGATTCATATGTGCCTTAATTGAGACTTTTATCTCTTCCATCTCCATGTTACCTTACCTCTAACTGCTTATCCCTATTTTAAGTTGTAGTTATCCCTTTTTGTAATTGTTCCTCCCTTAGTTGAGGTTATGGTGATCTTCTCACTGCCTACCTTTAGTTGAATTGACTGTATTTCTCCCGTAACTGTCCAAACTTAAAAGAAGCTTAGAGGTTCTATGCCTTAGTGGAATTGCCCATTTTTGGAATTATCGGAGTCGTGTTAGTTTCTTGTTGTTGAACCGTACATTGTTGGACTATTGTTACATGTTATTTCTTCCTTGTTGAGCTATTCTTATTATGCCTAGTATCCTTATTGTGGTTATTCCTGGTGAACTAGTTTTACCTTTTCTTGTGATCGAAGGTTTTTAAGTTGATTTATTTACCATACTTTGTATTATGGTCATTGTTGTTATTGAACTTGTCATGGTGATGCACGAGGTTTCTGTCGTGCGGTTGTAGTTATTGTGATGCACGAGGTTTCTGCCGTGCGGTTGTTGATATAGGGATTTGCATGAGGTTTCTGTCGTGTTGTGGTTATTATTGATATTGAACATGCGGTGTGACAAGGCGAGATATATATATATATATATATATATATATATATATATATATATATATATATATATATATATATATATATATATATATATATNTATTTATGGGGGGGGTTGCGCATGTGGTGAGACAAGGTGGGAACATGATTATGCATGTGTGGCGAGACAAGGCGGGCATTACTTTACTATTGCACACGTGGCGAGACAAGGTGGGCTGTGTTAGGGATTGATTTGTGATGACTTGTGTTGGCCTGGGGACGTGATATTGTGTGGTGGTACACTTACCTGTGTGAGCCTATTCTTGTGAAAGTTGTGAGAAAACATTTTACATGTTGTATGTTCCTCTTCTTATGCTTACTACCTGGTTTGAACTATGTTAGGACACTTGCACAAGCATACACATAGCTAAGCACTCTTATCGGTTTTAGGGGCTTCTTTGTTGTTGTTGCGTATAGATACCCTTGTTGTACTTGCCTTCTACATGAGAATGATTCTATTTGGCACGTGAGTCGTCCGTGCAGTTATTAGCTGAGATGAGGGCACCGGATGCCAAAAGTTAGGGTTCAGCTACTGGGACACGTGAGTTGTGATTATCCCGAGGTTTGGTACCTCGCGGAGTTTATTCACTAAAACCTAATGTGAAAATGGTCGTTTTTGTTGAGTTATTACTTGTCTTTCCTGTATTCGTGATCTCATATTTTGATTTGTTTCCGTTCATCCTCCTGTGACATTATTTGGGTATTTTGCTGGTACTTATTGCCTTCCTTTCTTATTGTAATTATTGTATCGTTAGACATATCGCGTAGTCTGTGCGTAGATATCATACTCTGTTGTTTCCATATTTAGACTTGTTCAGGTTATATATTCCAGTAGGTGCCTTGACTATCCCTCGTCAGTACTCCACTAAGGTTAGTCTTGGTACTTGTTGGGTACCGCTGTGATGCACTCGTACTACACTTTTGTATATTTTTGTGAAGATTCTAGGTATTGCGTAGCCGGTTGATCATTATCTAGCAACGCAAATTTCTATTGCGGAGACTCAAGGTAAACCTGTTACAGCGTTCGTAGGCTTCGGAGTCACCTTCCTATTTTGTTCATACACTATCTTTATTTATTTCTGAGTAGTTGTATTTAGAAGTTATAGCAAAATTCTGTAGAGCTTATGACTTGTACTACCGGGTTTTGGAAAACTGTATATTGTATAGAGATTTCATTTCATAAAGCATTAAATGTTATTATTATTATGGTTTTTATTCAGTAATGTTAGGCTTACCTATTACTTAAGACTAGGTGCCACCACAATACTCAACAGAGGCGAAATTGGGTCGTGACAAGTTGGTATCAGATCTCTAGGTTCATAGGTACTACAAGTCATAAGCGAGCTTAGTAGAGTCTTGTCGATCGGTATGGAGACGTCTGTACTTATCTTCGAGAGGCTACGGAACTATTAGGACAATTTCACTTCCTTCATTCCTATCGTGCGAGTTCATTGATCTTGAAGTTTAAAAATTCATCATTTCATTCTCTCACAGATGGTAAGGACATGAGCTCCAGATCCTGATGACGTTACCCCCGGAGCAGATGTCGCTAGAGGCAGAGGTAGAGGTCGATGAGGATCACGTGTCGCAGCTGGGGCACCTACCAGAGCAGCAGTTGAGGAGCCGCCAGTCGTTCCAATTGGCGGGAAGGTACCGGAGGCTCCTGTTGTTACCCACGGACTTTAGGAAACCTTAACACAGTTCCTGAGTATGTTTGGTACATTGGCTCAGGCAAGGTTGATTCTAGTTGCACCAGCTACTTCACAGATCGGGGGAGGAGCTCAGAATCTCGCCACCCACACTCCAGAGCAGCGAGATCACGTTGGTCAGGTTCCAGGTGTCATGGCAACACAGCCTGTGGTCCCAGTTCAACCCATGGTTAGGTCAACAGCATCTGAGGAAGAATAGCTTAGACTTGAGAGGTACAAGAAGTACCACCCTCCTACCTTCAGTGGATTAGTGACAGATGATGCCCAGGGTTTTCTGGAGGAGTGTTACCGCAATCTTCACACTATGTGTATTGTGGAGATGAGTGGGGTTGCTTTTGTTAGGTTTCAGCTCAGGGGAGCGGCTTATCAGTGGTGGGGGTGTATGAGTTGGGTAGCCCAGCCGAGTCAATTTCACTCACATGGGTTTCGTTTTCAGAGATGTTCTTGAAAGAATTTATGCCTTAGTCACTTCGAGATGTGTGGCACGCGGAGTTTGAGTAGCTGCGCCAGGGCAATATTTCAGTATCAGAGTGTGCCATCAGATTCAGTGAGTTGGCCAGACATGCACCTACTTTGTTCTCTATAGTTAGAGAGCGTGTCCGTATATTTATTGAGGGGCTCAGGCATGATATTCGGCTCAGCGTGGCTCGGGACTTAGAGTTGAATGTTTCATTTCATCAGGTAGTAGGGATCGCTCGTCGAGTTTAGGGCATGTGGGATAAGGAGAGATATGGCAGGCGTGGCTACGAGAAAGAGGACATGTGGGTTCATAAGGAAGAGTACAAGGAGGCGAGGAGGCCTCGTAGGCCGGAGAGATCTACTGGTCCTTAATTTGTAGGCAGGGTACAAAATGGTAGGGGTTTTGTGGGTCAGCCAGTTCAGTTTACACTTTCGTCTTCGCATAGTGTTTCAGGTGCTCATGGGTCTTAGAGTACTCATACGGCATAATTCCCACAGCCACGTTAGCAGAGAGGTTTCTTTGAGTGTGGAGATATCATCCAAATTGTGAGATATTGTCCCAGGCTCCAGATAGATGTGTCACAGTGGGTTATTCGGGAGAGTAGAGGGCGCCTAGGAGGGGGAGGCTCGGCTCGTTGATGTGTTTCATATAGTAGGCTGGATGCCGTTGTGCTAGATGAAGTCATACATGTATGTTTTTGATTTTTTATAGAGGGGCACCATTCGTATTTTGTTTCGGTTCTGCTTATTGGAACGAGTTCCCTTATTTGTTGTTTCATTTATGGGTGAGTTTCATGATTTGCACTTTGTTTATGTGTTTGTCCTGTTAGGAGATTCTATGAGTTGCACCCCGTGTCTATTGTTATTTTTATTCCTCATTGAGAGTGGTGAGATTAGAAATGAGTTCATGTTATTCATTATGGTAGGTTTTGGTGTGATTCTTGAGTATTCTTGGTTACGACTTGTGATTTGATACTCTACCGGGATGAGAGTTCAATAAGTGTCATGATTTTATTGGCAGAATTGAGTTAGTGGAATATTTCAATTGGTATTATGTATGTTCGACCTATGATTTAGGGTTGAGGGTGAGACTCTCGCGAGTTCATGTGATTTGATATGTTCGAGCGGCGGTAGAGAGTTATACCAGGATGAGATCCTTATTGTTTTTCATGTACTTTGATTTTCCTATTTGAATTGATTCGTAGTATGGTATTGATCGAGAGTTGTGCCTGTCGGGCTTGTTTGATATTTCCCCTGTGTGTTTCTCTTTTCACATTCACTTATTTTCGTCCTATGCTTCTTGAGCTTTAGATTGCGGGGTGTGTGCCCGGTGGTGTTAGTTGTGACGTTGATTCGGGTGCATAGTTATGAGGTCTTCGTGGTTCTTGCATCATCGTCAGTGTTGTGGAGATTTGAAACGAGTTCCTATCGGATATGAGGCTAATTGCCGGTGTTGGTTTTGCTTACGGGCCTATGTGGGTGTGTTATGTTGTTTGATTGTACCTTGTGGGGGTAGGCATGAGTTTTTGTAGATGGTTGAGATTGATATCGGGTAAGGATTTGGAATCGTGCCTTTTGAAAATGAATGGGAGGTGAGAATTTTGACTTTGAGGCTTATCGGTGTTAGTAGAAAGGCTAAATTATAGTTGGGATGGTGTCGTCAAGCTTATGTGGATTGGGGTGATGTGAGATCACCCGCGGGTGTATGTTGGAAGTGTGCATTCAGTGATTTGAATACTTCAAGGCAATTCTTGGCATGTTCGAGGACGAACGTTTGTTTTAAGAGGGGGAGGATGTAACGACCTCGCCGGTAGTTTTGAGAATTTAAGTTCTGTTCGGTTGAATTGATCTTGAGTAGATTTGTATGATGTTTTTGGACTTAGGCATGCGTCTGGATTTGGTTTTGGGGGTTCGTAGGGTGATTTAAAGCATTTCAGGGAAGGTTGAAGTTTGGAAAGGGGTTTGACCAATAGTTGACTTTGGTGATATTCGGGGTCGGAATGCGATTCTAAGAGTTGGAATAGCTCCATAATTTTATTTGGGACTTGTCTGCAAAATTTGACGTCATTGCGGGTTGGTTTGATAGGTTTCAGCACGAGTTTTAGAAGTTGGAAGAATTGGAAGTTCATAAGTTCGATTCATGGTGTGATTTGTAGTTTCATCGATGTTTGTTGTGATTTGTGACCTCGAGCAAGTCTGTATTAGGGTATGGAAATTGTAGGTTAGCTTGGACGGAGTTCCGAGGGCCCTGGGTGTGTTTCGGACGAGGTTTGGATAGTTTCCATGGTTTTGAGGAGGTCTGAGTTCTGGTGTAATCGCACCTGCGGACCTTGGGCGCAGGTGCAAAGATGGAGGCGCAGGTGCGAGAGGAGATGGTCTTGGCAATCTCCGTAGATGCGGAGACTTGAAACGCATATGTGGCACCGCAGAAGTGGATCCTTGGGCGCAGAAGTGAGAGGGAGCACAGGTGCGGTTGGTTGCACCTGCGGTTGCGCAGAAGCGGCTAATTTTTCCGCAGATGCGGAAGTCCTGGCAGATTCATTTAAGTTGAGGGTTGGCCATTTTCTTCATATTTTGAGTTTTAGACTTCCATTTTGGGAGCTTCTTTTGGGGTTTTTCAAGAAAATCGATTGGGTAAGTGTTCTTCACCTAGAATCTAACATATTCCATGATTTTATCTTCATTTTAATCATTTAATTTGTGTCTTGAGTTGAGGAAAATGTTGGTTTTTGAAGAAAGTTTTCAAAACGAAAAATCGCGATTTGAGGAACAAAATGGTATCAAAATTTGATAATTTTAGTGTGGGTGAACTCGTATCAGAATGGGTGTTCGGGTTTTGTCAAATTTGTTCAGTTCCGAGGTGCGGGCCTAGGGGTCGAGTTTTGGGATCGATTTCTAGATTTTTGTAAAGATTGGAACTTTATGATCCGGAATAGTTTCTTATAAGTTCTATTTGTGCTTTGAAGTTATTTTGATTAGATTTGAGCCATCCGGAGGTCTTTTCACCCGAGAAGTTCATTTTACAGTGTCGATTTGTCTTCTTTGAGCTAAGTATCTTGCCTAACCTTGTGTTGGGGAACTGCCCCTTAGAATTAAATTTTCTATGTTGATTGTAGTCTATGTACGTGAGGTGATGAGTACGTGCTCGGACTTATATTGTGGAATTTGGCCTTTTAGGGTTCCTAGGTTATTGTATTCATTGAAAATGTAGTTGCACTTGTATAGTTACGTTCCTTAATTACTAGTTTCACCTTTACCTGCTTAATTAGAAATAATTGCTTCATGATCCACTCTTATTGATATTTGATTTATATGTGCCTTAATTGAGACTGTTATCTCTTTCATCGCCATGTTACCTTCCCTCTAACTACTTATACCTATTTGAAGTTGTAGTTATCCCTTTTTTGTAAATGTTCCTCCTTAATTGAGGTTATGGTGATCTTCTCACTGCCTACCTTTAGTTGAATTGATTGTATCTCTCCCGTAACTGTCCAAACTTAAAAGAAGCTTAGAGGTTCTATGCCTTAGTGTATTTTCCCTTATTTGGAATTATCGAACTCGTGTTAGTTTCTTGTTGTTGAACTGTACATTGTGGGACTATTTACATGTTATTTTCTTCCTTGTTGAGTTGTTCTTATTATGTCTAGTATCCCTTATTGTGGTTATTCCTAGTGAACTAGTTTTACCTTTTCTTGTGATCGAAGGTTCTTGAGTTGATTTATTTACTGTAATTTGTATTATTGTCATTGTTGATGTTGAACTTGTTGTGGTGATGCACGAGGTTTCTACCGTGCGGTTATGGTTATTGAGATGCACGAGGTTTCTGTCGTGCGGTTGTTGATATGAGGATTTACATGAGGTTTCTGCCATGTTGTGGTTACTATTGGTATTGCACATGCGACGTGACAAGGCGGGATATATATTTGGGGGGGGAGGGTTGCGCATGTTGCGAGACAAGGTGGGAACATGATTATGCACGTGTGGCGAAATAAGGCAGGCATTACTTTACTATTGCACATGTGACAAGGTGGATTGTGTCAGGGATTGATTTATTATGACTTGTGTTGGACTGGAGCATTTTTGTTATTGATATTGTGTAGCGGTACACTTACCTATGTGAGCTTATTCTTGTGAAAGTTGTGAGAAAATATTTTACGTGTTGTCCGTTCCTTTTCTTTTGCTTACTAGTTGGTTTGAACTATGTTAGGACACTTTCACAAGCATGTAGCTAAGCACTCTTATCGGATTAAGGGGCTACTTTGTTGTTGTTGCGTATAGATACCTTTGTTTTACTTTACTTCTATATGATAATGATTCTATTTTCCACGCAAGTCGGCCGTGCAGTTATTAACAGAGATGAGGGCACCGGATGCCAAAAGTTAGGGTTCAGGTACTAGGACCCGTGAGTTATGATTAGCCCGAGGTTCGGTACTCGTGGAGTTTCTTGACTAAAACCTAATATGAAAACGGTTGTTGTTGTTGAGTTATTACTTTTCTTTCCTGTATTCGTGATCTCGGATTTTTGATTTATTTCCGTTCATCCTCCTGTGCCATTATTTGGGTAATCCGTTGGTACTATTTGTCTTCCTTTCTTATTGTAATTACTGTATTGTTAGCCACATCATGTAGTCTATGTGTAGATATCATACTCTAATGTTTCCATATTTATACTTGTTCAGATTATATAGTTCAGTAGGTGTCTTGAATGTCCCTCGTCACTACTCCAGTGAGGTTACTCTTGATACTTGTTGGGTACCGCAGTGGTGTATTCATACTACACTTCTGCATATTTTTGTGTAGATTCCAGGTATTACCTAGCCGGCTGATCGTTAGCTAGCAGTGCGGATTGCTATTGCGGAGACTCAAGGTAAACCTGCTACAGCGTTGACAGGATTCAGAGTCACCGTCCTATTCTCTTCGTACACAGTCTTTATTTATTTCAGAATAGTTGTATTTAGAAATTATAGCAAAATTCTGTAGAGCTTATGACTTGTACTACCAGGGTTCGGGAAAGTATATATTGTATAGAGAGTTCATTTCAGAAAGCATTAAATATTATTATTATTATGGTTGTTATTCTGTAATGTTACGCTTACCTAGTCCTTAAGACTAGGTGTCATCACGATATCCAACGGAGGGGAAATTGGGTTGTGACAAGTTGGTATCTGAGCTCTAGGTTCATAGGTGCTACGAGTCATAAGCGAGTTTAGTAGAGTCTTGCGAATCGGTATATAGATGTATGTACTTATCTTTGAGAGGCTATAGAACTATTAGGACAATTTCACTTCCTTCATTCCTATCGTGCTAGTTCATTTATCTTGAAGTTTGAAAATTTATCATTCCATTCTCTCACGGATGGTGAAGACACGAGCTGCAGATCCTGATGACGTTACCCCCGGAGTAGATGTCGCTAAGGGTAGAGGAAGAGGCCAATGAGGATCACGTGTCGGAGATGGGGAACCTACCAGAGTAGCAATTGAGGAGCCGCCAGTAGTTGCAATTGGGGGGCAGGTATCGGAGGCTCCTGTTGTTACCCCCGGACTTCAGGAGACCTTAGCATAGTTCCTGGGTATGTTTGGTACATTGGCTCAGGCGGGGTTGATTCCGGTTGCACCAGCTACTTTACAGACCGGTGGAGGAGCTCAAGCTCCCGCCGCCCACACTCCAGAGCAGCGAGTCAGGTTCCAGGTGTCATGGCGACACAACTAGTGGTCCCCTTCAGCCCGTGGTTAGGGCAGCAACATCTGAGGAAGAACAGCTTAGACTTAAGAGGTACAAGAAGTACCACCCTCCTACCTTCAGTGGATTGGTGACAGATGATGCTCAGGGTTTCCTGGAGTAGTTTCACCACATTCTTCGCACTATGGGTATTGTGGAAATTAGCGGGGTTGCTTTTGTTACGTTTCAACTCACGGGAGCGGCTTATCAGTGGTGGCGGGCGTATGAGTTGGGTAGCCCGGACGAGTCAGCTTCACTCACATGGGTTCAGTTATCAGAGATGTTCCTAAGAGATTTTATACCTCTGTCCCCTCAAGATGCATGGTGCGCAGAGTTTGAGCAACTGCGTCAGGGCACTATGTCAGTATCAGAGTATGTCGTCAGATTCAATGAGTTGGCTAGACATTCACCTGCTTTGGCCGCTACAGTTAGAGAGCGTGTCCATAGATTCATTGAGGGGATCAGGCATGATATTCGGTTCAACATGCTCGGGAGTTAGAGTTGAATGTTTCGTTTCAGCAGGTGGTAGGGATCACTTGCCGAGTTGAGTGAATGTGGGATAAGGAGAGAGATGAAAGGCAGGTCTACGAGAGAGAGGACAGACGGGGTCAGGAGAGAGAGGATAGGAAGGAGAGGAGGCCTCGTAGGCTGGAGAGATCTACTGGTTCTTATTTTGGAGGCAGGGTATGACATGGTAGGGTTTTTGTGAGTCAGCCAGTTCAGTTTGCACTTCTGGCTTCGCACAGTGTTTCAGTAGCTCATGGGTCTCAGAGTACTCGTACGGCACAGTTCCCACAACCACGTCAGTGTCGGGCCCCTTTTTCTCGCAAAATCAGGTTTTGACATGTGACAACTCTTTTAAGGAAGGTGTTAAAAGAGAGAGTCACCACCTAACAGATTTGAGGTGCGTTAGGGAACCTATTTGCTAATAACTCTGGTCTATCCAATTTGCGTCACC
Source organism: Nicotiana paniculata (assembly GCA_005239505.1). Lineage (NCBI taxonomy): Eukaryota > Viridiplantae > Streptophyta > Magnoliopsida > Solanales > Solanaceae > Nicotiana > Nicotiana paniculata. Next base: position 38,775 of record ML310694.1, read on the forward strand.
AAAGATCGGGTAAGGGTTCAAATTACCTCAAGGAGAAGGTGTTAGGCATTCCTCGAGGTCCACAACTGTGGGTCCAGGCCGAACTCAAATTATATGAATTATTCCAAAAATAAGAGGGAAAGACAAGAAGTTGGCAAATTATTATCAAAATCTACCAATAAACAAAAATAGTTGATTTTAAGACAAGATGGGGGTCCTAAGTTTATTAGCCTAAAGGATCACCCCGTGCAACATAAATAATACTTCGCAAATTCCTCGAGATGGTGTGTTACTCTTATTATTCAGCGGGCATAGACTATCATCTCCTGCTACCCGATTATTATCTTTAAGTTATTACCTAAGGCGCACTAATTGATTCTAAGTCGTTCCTTATGCGTGCACTACCCGTCCCATGCCTATGGTCCAGGAGGTGTTTGGACCTCTATTTTGGGTGGTTATAGACTTAACTTAGGTTGCTAAAAATGATAAAACTAGGCGACATACAAAACAAGTTGGACTTCATATAAAGGCAATTAAGGGCTCAAGTTAGCCTCCACACTTAGACAACAAATGCACGCAAACAAATGTGTTTGACAGTTTCGGAATATAGAGGAATTAAAACCATTAAACCCTATAGGCATGGTTTCTAAGAGACATTGGAATCAAACGTGCAGGCATTTTCAGATGCAAGGTGCTATTTATAAGCGACTACACAATTGCCTACTGATTACAGGTTATAAGCGATCAAACCTATAGACATGATATCTAGGTGATTTACGCAGTAATTAGCAGTGATAACCATGGAAAATATTCAGAATTACTCAATTTGATCCTATGGGCATGCTTTCTAATAGTGGTAAGGAAACAGTGTTCAATATTAATACTCAAAAGTGAATGGGATCACCCTATAGGCACGATTTCTACAATTAGCGATTGAAACTGGTTTTAGCTCCTATAGGCATGTCTCCTAAGTGGGCAATCCTGACAACAGCACAATAACCAATTAAAACCCTATAGGCCTAATTTCTAAAATGCATATTTGTAGAACATGAGCTAACATGACCATATGGTCATAGTGTCTAGTGGATATGTTGTAATGCAAATTTAACATTGGTCACTTTATTTCCTATAGGCATGGTATCTAGCATGTAGAAGAAGTTAAACGATCCATAGGCACGTTAACTAACACACACAGTAGTAGAACATGTTCGAGCAAAGTAAACACCTATAGGCAAGATTTCTATCAGTTTCATGCAATATTAAAATAAAACTTGATCACGCTCAACTATGTCTTATAGAAATACTAAACGGGCGTTGCAAATATAATCTGGGGT
>MDKI01108727.1:0-10115 GCA_005239505.1 Nicotiana paniculata
ACAGTTCTGTATCTGTAACAATTTTCCCATTTGTTGAATGTGAAATGTGAAAGTAAGGGAAACGGCATTTACCATTATCTGTTTTCGGGTTTATTTTTTTTACATTTGGAAATTGGAATTTTGAAAATCTAATGATGATACATATGTTTTCTCATTCAAATTCAATTTCAATTTAGTGTATTTTAGGCCTTTAAGACTGATAACTTGTTAATTACCATTATATCTCTATCGGTTATCTTTATCACCTTCTTTGATTTTAAATATTATGAATTTCTAACTAGTGTCATCATCCTGCTCAATTCGTAAAGAGAGTTTTCTTTCCCCTCACTATTTTCTTGGGCCAACAGTACTCCAACAGACCTTTTTTGTGCCGAAATATATAGTATCAGCGTCTTTCCAAGTATAGGGGTTGCTAAAACCGGAGGCTTCACCAAGTAGGATTTAATGCTCTCGAAGGCATTGCTACACGCTTGGTCCCATTTGAAAGGGATACTTTTATTCATAAGGCGTCTAAATGGTTGGAACCTCCTAGCTAGGTTTGAGATGAATCTTCCAAGGTATGCTAACTTTCCTTGCAGACTTTTCAATTCGTGAATATCCCGAGGCCCGGGCATTTTCAAAAATTGCATCTACTTTGGCTTGATCAATTTCAATCCCTCAATGTCGGACAATGAAGCCAAGGAATTTTTTGGAAGTAACTCCAGAGGAGCATTTCAATGGATTCATCCTAAGTTGGTACCTCCAGATCAACTCAAACACCATTCTCAAGTCTTTCAAGTGATCGCCCCTCTTTATCGATTTTATCACCAAGTCGTCCACATAACACTTGACATTTTTGTGGAGAAGATCGTCAAAAATATTCTGCATAGCCCTTTGATAAGTAGCACCAGCGTTCTTCAAGCCAAAAGGCATTACCTTGTAGCAATAAATACTCTTGGGGTTGCAAAATGCGGTAAGCTCTTTATATTTTGGTGCCATACAAGTTTGGTTATAGATTGACGAAACATCCATAAACGACATTGCCTCATACCCAATAGTAGCATCGATCATCAGCTCTAGAATAGGAAGTGGGAATTCATCTTTCGAGTACCCATCGTTGAGATCCCTGATGTCAACGCACGCTCGAATATGGCCATTTTTCTTTCTTACAAGGACAATACTTGAAACCCATGTTGGGTATTTGATTTCACGAATAAATCCAGATTTGATGAGTTTGTTAACTTCGGTTTCAATCAAGGGAACCAAGTCCGACCTAAAGCACCTTTGGGCTTGTTTAGCAGGGCGAACACAATTCTTAATGGCAAGGTGATAGACTGGTACTTTTGGGTCAAAGCCAGGCATCTCTTTGTAGCTCCAAGAAAAGACATCCCTGAACTCCTTGAGTTACTCAATATAAGTTCTTTCTTCATCAACTTCTAGTAAAGCACTTAGGTAGGTGGGTCTTGGTTCTTTATCGGTGCCAAGGTTAATTTCTTTTAAGGCATCAACTCTAGTCTTCACTTCTTCTTCAAGTTTAGGTGGAGCATCTTCCGCATCTTCATCTTCTTGAGAGTCCCCATCATTGGAGGATATGTGATAACACGATGAAACATCCTCCAATTCTAAATTATCCTCCATTGATGATGGAACACCATTCTCACCTTGTACAGTAACATGATACGAAGAACCCACACTTTCTTTATCTTTGTCAAATTCCTTAGTGTATACCACATTATATGGCTTTACCTTCAGTACTTATTTGTATGAAACCACAAGTTTTGTTTGTCGCCTCATTCTAGAAGGAACCAAACTTTGGAAATCCTTAGAGATATTCTGGATTTTGGGTGAAGCGGGTGTTCTTATGCTTTAAAAATTTCTCTGGAACTTGTTCCCCTTCTTTAATGGAACCAATATCTCAAACACGAAAGTCCTCACAGTTGATTTTCCAAGTCGATCAAAGACAGAAGGCTTGTTAGAAGCGGAAGATTCATCTTCTACAGTGATATAATTGAGGCTCGCCCTTCTTATGGAGATGCGCACTGGTGATGGTTGCTTGTATCCCAAACCTTCACATAGTTGTCTCGTTGCGTATTTTGATGGTAGCTTCCCTAACTTTGACGGCTCATTAGGGTTGTATACAAGTTTTGCAAATAGCCTGTAAGCGCTAAGATCAAAACCTTCATATGTTCGCTTTTTAACGAGTGCCACATTCTGCAAACAATTTTGGGCCACAAATCCTGCAAGCGGAATTGAGGAAGGCTTTACTGCCTCAATTCGTTTGACTGGAAGAGTTAACCCCTTTAGCATGTTAGTTTGGAGATTAGATGATTTTCCTTCATCTTTCTTCCTTTTGGGACATATTGGAGCGCAGGACTTACTTTTTTGCCATAAGATGCAACATCCCCTCAACGAGATTTATTTGGGTTGGGTTGTACCTCCTCAATAACAAATTTGGATATACTAATAGTCAGCTCAGCTCTTTTAGCTATGGGCTCGTCATTCTTGCTTTTCATGCCATCATCAACTTTTAGCTCCTTCACAATGCGGTTCTTCAAGTAGAACTTTGTCTCAGTGAATGGCTCATCATCAACAACTATATTTTTCTCGCCTTCACCCTCATAGTATCTTAAACATTGATGGTAAGTAGATGGAACTACTTTATTCTCATGTATCCAAGGACTTCCAAGTAAGACATTGTATGAAGTATTCGCATAGATCACATGCAACCATGCACTTGATTGCATATCTTCAATGGTGATTCCCAGCCTGATCGCGCCTATGGCTCTTTGCCCCCCTTGGTTGAATCCTTAGATCATCACACGAATTTCTAAGAGTTTGTTCATGGGAATACTAAGTTATTTCACAATGCGAACTAGCAAAATGTTTGATGAGGATCCTCCACCAACCAAAATTCGATTTACCCTTTCATCATGCATATAGCCAACCAGGTACAAAGGGCGGTTATGAGGAGTGTCACCTAGCAGAAGATCGTCATTTGTGAACGTGAATTTTTCCTCATAAGCACTAACTTCTTGAGGAGTGGACTCGATGAGATTTTCCAAATATAGTGTCAATGGTAGGTCATCACTCTTTTATTTCTCTTCGTTAGTATGGAAACAAGAGGCATCAATACCCTCATGGGAAATCTTCGTGTGGAACCAACTTGGTAAAAACTTTTCCAAGGTCACTGGATGTCGTGGCTTTTAAGGGTGGTGCACCTCCACTTTTGATTTCTTTAAGTGCTTTACTGGATTCCATCTCCTTGGTCTTTTTACCACCATTTTCCTTGTTGGTTGTTCTACTGATTCTTTTCGTGGGCTCCTTCTGTGGTGCCTACGGAGAGTCACCAACGTCCAACCTTCATCATCATCAGGTTGATTGACTTCAAATCTGTCATTCTCCAGTAATTATTCATCTTTACTTTCTTTAAAACCACATAATTCATCCGGACTTAATGAGCCATAGGTGTAGAGACTTGGTTTGCGCTTGCTTTCTCATCTTCAAGCATGATCTTCTTTTTGCAAGCCAAGTCCATACTTTGTCCTTTAAGACAAAACACTTATCTAGAGGGTGGCTTATAAGTCGATGGTATTTGCAGTAGTTTGGGTCATTTTTTCCCCCAGTTTTATTTGGTCGCTTCATCTATGGAAGCGCAATGAGATTTAACTCGAGGAATTCTTCAAAAATAGTTGGAACATCAGAATCTAGAAACGGGTACTCTTTCTCTTGCATTTCTTTTAGATTCAACTTTCCTTTTGGCTTATCCTGAAACGAAGTGGATTTCATACTCTGCTTCTTGCTCCCATTCGTCGTAAACTTCACAGGTGATGAATTGACATTCATAGATTCTTTGCTTCAGATCTTGGTACAAATTTTCTTCATTTTCTGTTTATTGCTTGTCGTTCCCTTTGGGAGGTTCATAGATGGGCAACTTTTCATTTTCTAGCTATAGCCATGCTCATTCCATGTCATGGGCATGAGTTGCAAGTTCTTAAAATGTGCTAGGCTTGCAACCTTGAAAGATGTTGCGCAATACCCAATCCATACCTTGGATTCACATTTCTTTGTCAGAAGCTTCACTAAGCTTGTGTTTACAGTTGAGGCTTGCATTCCTCCAACAATTGATAAAGTCGATAACTGGTTCACCCTTCTGTTGACGAGTATTTGTGAGTTCCACCATGCTCAAAGTGAGCCTTGTGCTATAAAAGCGATTGAGGAACCTTGCTCTAGTTGATCCTAATTATCAATAGATCCTGCCTCGAGGTATGTATACCAATCAAAAGCATTTCCTTTTAACGAGCGGACAAACTGTTTGACGAGGTAATGTCCATAAGTTCCAGTGTTGTTGCATGTCTCAACAAAGTGCGCCACATGTTACTTTGGATTGCCTTTACCATCAAACTTTTGAAGCTTTGGAGGTTGATAGCCAACAAACATCTTCAAGATGTCGATCCTTGCAGTGTACGGCTTTGCGTATGTAAAGGAGGATTTGGCAGCAACCTCATACTTATTATTAATAGTTCCTTCAATGAACTCCTTCAATTGATCGATGGGAATCATCCCTTAAAACGAGACAAGGATAGCCTTAGCGGATGCTACTCGTCTTGGGGGAGAATCATTCTCTGGAACTTCTGGAAGCTTGCCAGGTGCATGGGTGGATTCTTCTTCCATTAAGATTCCCACCCTGTCTGTTAGCTTGTCAATTCTAGCATCTTGATTTTGCATGTACTTGGTCAAGCCAGCGATTGCTTCCGTCAAGTTCGCCAGCTGCTCTTCAACAGATGAAGTGTTTATAACCATGGCTTGCATGATTGTTGTAGATGATGGGGAGTAGCATTGATTGTCACACATATTGATTCTCGGATGACTCACGCTACGCGGTGTAAGTGGGGAGGATCCATCACTTGAAGCATCATCATCTTCCTTCACAACATAGTTCTTGGATCTGGAGAGGTCAAGCATCGCAAGAGTTTTCTTGATCTTTTCAGCAACATTGCTTCCTCCTTCGAGTACGTTTGTGGAAGATCTTGCTCCTTTTGAGGATAAAGATCTGAAAACAGGGGTTGATGCAGATATCACTTTGAGGGCTTGTTGTCCTAAAGAGATCGATTTAATCCTCGTAACTGGTTCAAAATTTCCAAAGGTAACATCGAGGATGCTTTCCACATCAACAAAGAACCTGGAATTAGCAGCCTTGGCGGAAGTTAAACTGGAGTTGATTTTCTTGGAAGCCATTTCTTTGTTCTTGAACTTTGGTGGTTGAAAAGTTGAGATGAGAGGTAAAGATTTTGCCATTAGGCGTTCCAGAATTTGTAGACACTAAATTGCATCGAGAAAATATAATCAAGACCGAAAAATATCGCAACAATCGTAGTATAAGATTTCAAATATTTGACTGTTACAATTTCTATGAATCCTCTGTTTTTTCTTTACAATAGTAAATAAAAGAGCCTCCGAGCGTAATCTTGAATTTTATTTTAATTTAATCCAAGTGCTTGAAGCTTGATCTTGATCTTGACGTACTTTTAATCCAAGGGATTTCAGCTTGTTCTTGAATCTTCGTCTTGATGTTTTAATCCTTAGAACGCTTGAATGCTTGTAGCTTTTAGAGAATTTCGCAGCGACTGATCCACAAGACCCCTCTTGCTTCCTGTTATAACTTCTAATGTCTTTTCTGGGTTATGAATACACCTATTTATAGTTGTGGAAGGGAGGAGTTGTGATAAGAACAAACTCTTTCCGATCAATCAAATTAAAGTGTGACATAACCGCATTTGATTGTCCAGAACATGTCACTTGCACACGTGGCACAATTTCATCGGCCTTTTGATGTGACTTGGCATGCCTTGTCATTTTGACACATGGCCTGATCCTATTGGCTCTTCAGTTTGACTTGGCGTGCCACGTCATTTGACGAGTGGCACCAAACAGGGCCTCTAGGAAGATGACATATTGGGCCTATGAATTGGACTCTTAACTTTAGCCCAATTAAATGGGCTAGCCCAATGGATTAAGACCTATTTATTTAATTCATATATATTGAATTTATATAATTAATCCAATTATACTAGCCCATAATAATTATTTGGACCAATATATCTTGAATGTAAAATATAGTACAAATTACTTTATGGATTAAATTTCAATAAGGTTTATATGCCTACACAAACATTTAGGTACTTAAATTATAGGCAAAATGTCTTAGTACCCCCTAAACTTGTCGCGAATTATTAGTTTCCTCCCCAAACTATCTATGGTTCGAATTACGCCCTACACTAGGATAAGTGAATTTAAAAACCCCTCGGGGTCTCATACACCTGGTTAAGTGTATGCACGCGCGATACATGTGGCAATTTGTATTCCACGTAGGCAAATAAAATGAATATTAAATTATTAATACTAATAACTAAAGAAAGAAAAGGGTAAAAATAAAGGCAAAATGCCTTAGTACCCCCCTAAACTTATCGCGAATTATTAGTTTCCTCCCCAAACAATCTCTAGTTTGAATTACCCTCCTACACTAGGATAAGTAAATTTAAAAAACCCCCGGGGTCTCTTACACCTAGTTAAGTGTATGCACGCGCGATACATCTGGCAATTTGTATTCCACGTAGGCAAATAAAACGAATATTAAATTATTAATACTAATAACTAAAGAAAGAAAAGGGTAAAAATAAACAAAAGGTTAAAGGCATAAACATTTGTCCTTTCACTTTTACCGAAACGCCTCTCTCTGTTAGATCCCAAACGCCTTCTCTCTTTCACTGTCAAAATTTTCAAATGCATCTCCATTAAAGTAGAACAAAACTTCAATTATGGTGTATTTTTTACCATATGTGGTTTCTTCTCCAGTGTCATCAAGCTTTTTTAGTGGTCTTCTCCAACTATTTCAAACAGACAAACTAAAAGGTTAGGGATTTCAAGCTTTACTTCTCCAACTATAACATAGATGATTGCTTTCTCTCTTCTATTTTGTTGAGTTAAGGCTTTCAAATTGAATTTGTATGTGTAAAAACAGTGATTTTGTGCATGAATACAGTGTAGGGTTTTGTGCAATAACTTACAAAATTTAGGGGTTCTTTATTTTTATATTTTGGAATTGTCTGCATGTATGTTATTCGGGTTATTTTAGTTATTTTGAAGGTATTGCAAGAATTCTTCGGCTATTTTTCTTTAGCTAACTATTGGTGGATTATTTTATGTAAAAGTGAATCTTTTTCTGTATTTTATTTGTATCTCGCATATGTTTATATGTTACAACATTGCACTTTTAAATATTGATAATTATGTATATGGTTGTAGGTTGTCCCATGGCTTCTAAGTACTTTAACTTTAGATGGAAAATTGATGTAATGTTGGTAAGTGAAGTAGGGCCAATTTTTGTTGGAGGTAGGACTGAATATTCCTTCAATAATGATTTTGATCACTTATCTATCCCTGAATTAGTAGATATTGCAAAGGATTTTGGGGTTACTAAATTAGGAACCACTTATATTGCACCTTCTAAGGGTGGAAAATTGATAAAACTAGAGAAAGACAAGGATTTGTTAGACCTAAGAGTATTGTTGAATGATGGGGACACAATAGATATATTTATATATAGTGACTCTAATTTTGAGGATGTGGGATATGTTGGCCAACATGTGAATGGGGAAAAAGAAGGTGGCAGTCAATTAGCTAATATAAATGGGGGCAACAGGGAATCTGAGCCTTTATTTATTCCACACCCACCCATAATTGCACCTGCTCCAATTTTAGATCTAGAGTTCCCTTCTTCTCTAAATACTTTTGAAAAGGCTGAAAAAAATATAAGAGAGGAAGAAGGTTCTGCTAGTGTAGATCTAAACAATTCCATTACTTCCTCTGAAGAAGATGTAGGCACTGAGGAAGAATTTGAACTTTCTGATGATTATGGAAGTGATGTTCATGAAGAACTTAGGGTTGTGAAACAAGATCTGAAGGCTTATAAAGTAAAAAAAGGGAAAAAAGTAGGAAAGAAAGACCTGATGGTTTCTAGGTGAGGCTGGACTGGATGAAGGTTATGATGATATTGATAAAGAAAGAAAAAATCTGAAGGATAAATTGGGAGGGGATGATGATGAGCCATATTATGACTCATCAGAGGCTGACAGCTTTGCTAGTTAATCTGAAGGTGAAACTGTCAGTGATGATGAAGTAGCAGAAGAAAACTCGAGGGTAAGGAGAAAGAGTAACAGGGTAGTATATGATCCTTCTTGTGAGAAAGTTATTTGGGATATTGGTCAAGTATTTGAAAATGTGAAAGAGTTCAGAGAGGCTTTGACCAAGTATGATGTAAAGAAAGGGGTTCAACTAGACAAATATAAGAATGAACCAAGTAGAGTTAGGGTAAAGTGCAAAGATGGTTGTCCTTGGATTATATATGCTAGCAAGGAAGGTAGGAGTTCAAATTTCACTGTCAAGACATACAACCATAGACATAAATGCCATAAGACCAACATCAACTTTCTTTGCAATTCAAAATATCTAGCTAATCATTATAAGGAAAGGATTATTTCACAACCTACCATTAAAGGGTGGGAAATACAAGATCTTGTCAGGGAAGACTTTGGTGTGTATGCGGGTAAGGCTATTTGTTCAAAGACAAGAAAAATTATTTTGAAAGAAGTCATGGGAGATCACATTGCTGAGTTAGGTAGACTTTTTGACTATAGAGATGTGCTTCTACAAACAAATCCTGGTAGCACATGTATAGTTAAGGTAGCTGATTTAAAAGATAGTAAGAAAGAGTTTATAAGCTTCTATATATGCTTTGCTGCTATGAAGAGGGGATTCTTGGAGGGATGCAGAAAGTGTATAGGACTAGATGGTTGTTTTTTGAAGGGGATATGCAAAGGACAATTATTAGTTGCAGTTGATAAAGATGGAAACAACCAAATGTTTCCTATAGCATAGGTTGTTATTGGGATTGAAAAAAAGGAAACATGGACATGGGTTATGAGGATATTGCAAGAAGACTTACAACTTGGAGATGGAAATGAGATCACTATAATCAGTGACATGCAAAAGGTATGATACCCAAACTGATATTTATTGCTTTTTGCTATTTCTATTATTATTTATTATTTCTTTTTGTTTTCAGGGTTTAGTTAGTGCTGCTGAAGAAGTATTTCCATCTTATTAGCATAGAATGTGTGCAAGACATATTATATCAAACTGGTCAAAAAAATGGAGGGGAATTGAGAGAAGGAAGAAGTCTTGGAGTTGTGCTAGAGCAACATATGAAGCCGAATTGAAAAAGAGGCTAGATTATTTAAATACATTGGGTCACAATATTGTTGAAGATCTTATTTCATACAACAAAGAAAGATGGTGCAAAGTCTACTTCAAAGAATTCTCCAAATGTGAAAGTGTGGACAATAATATGTCGGAAAGGTTTAATGCTTGAATATTGGGAGCTAGACACAAGACAATTGTGTCAATGCTAGAAGAAATTAGAGTCAAGGTCATGATAAGGATAGCTAAGATGAGGGCCTTTGTTGAAACTTGGGTGGATGACATATCTCCAATGGCACTGAAGAACTTCAACACTAATGTGGAGAAGTCAATGAAGTAAGATTCATTGGAATGGAGAACATGGCTTTGAAGTTATGGAAGGTGTAGCTAAGTTTATTGTTCACCGAGAAAGAGGATATTGTAGTTGCAGGTCATGGCAATTGAAAGGTATTCCTTGTGCACATGCCATAACATCAATGCAGTTTAGGATGATTGATGCATCTGAGTCAATTGCATCATGGTACAGAAAAGAAACATATTTGCGAGCTTATTCCAATTTCATACAACCTGTTCCCAACCATAATACAACATCACATTGCATACTACACTAATACATAGACTAATCTTCAATATTCTTCCCCACTCTAGCTCATGCTCTTGTTCGTTTCTCTTCTTCAACAAACCCAAAATAACAATATTAGCTTGTTTTGGAAATTTTGGTTCATACCACTCAAAAAAATTACAAGCCTTACAACCTTAGCTGCAAAAATAGCACAACTATCAATTTTTTTAATTAAAAATGTAGAACAAACCCAACATAAATTATAATCAATTTAAACCTTCGAAACATTACTTTATCATACCTTATAATTTTTACAACC